>WAAB01014244.1:85327-106506 GCA_013389865.1 Piaya cayana | reverse complement strand
CATGCATGCAGGGGCATCACTGTCATGAGCTGAGTGCAGTTCTCCCGTACCTTATAATCCTTCTGTTGTCCTGTAGATGTTCAGTGACCAAATTCAGATGTGCTTTTCAAAACAGTCAGCAATCCAAAGTAATGTATTCGGACTCTTGAGGTTCAGAGCAAGAACCTAAGCTAAACACAGAAAAGCAAGTCCAGAGGAGGACCACAAAGATGATCAGAGGGCTGGAGCACCTCCCATATGAGGATAGGCTGAGGGAATTGAGGTTGTTCAGCCTAGAGAAGAGCAGGCTCTGAGGAGACCTTATAGCAGCCTTCCAGTACTTAAAAGGGACCTAAAGGAAAGCCGAGGAGGGGCAGTTTGTCACAGAGTGCAGTGCTAGAATGAGGGGTAATGATTTTAAGCTGAAAGAGAGGAGATTTAGATTAGATAGTAGGAAATTTTTACTGTGAGGGCGGTGAGGCAATGGAACAAGTTGCCTAGAGAAGTGGTGGATACCCCTTTCCTGGAGGTGTTCAAGGCTAGGTTGGATGAGGCTTTGAGCAACTTAATCTAGTGGGACATGTCCCTAACCTCACAGGGGGTTTGGAACTGGAAGATCTTAAAGGTCCCTTCCAACCCAAACTACTCTGTGATTCTAAGTGACCACCAGTAGAAATGGATGTGCCTTGTCAGGTCTAACACTGGAAACTGGGGTTCTCATCCTAGTGTTGTCAGTGGCCACCATCACCTGGAAGAGTTGCCGAGATACAGGGCTGCATGCTAAGCCCTGATCTGGTGAGGCACTCTAACCCTACAGCTCTTGCTAAAACGGGAGATAGTTCTGGCTGAAAAGAACCTGAGTGCTGACAGTCACAAAGAAAAGGCTTTTCTGACAACTCAATTAAATACTCTGAGCACATTTAGAGAATGTAAACAATATGTTTTGTGTGCTGGATAAGAAATGGCTATCCAAGAGGCCAAAGCGTGTGTGATCTGCTTACATGAGCAGCACAGTCCTTGCAGGATCTAACAGGATAATGAGATAACAGGCTGCTAGCAGTTGCTTTTGTTATACCTAGTCACAGAAAAAGAGCAAAAGGTAGCCTATAGCATATCAGGAAGTGCTACAGAATAAACAGGATATAGAGATAAAATCAAAACCCCATAGGTTATCACGGAAAAGAACAGATTGCACACAACAACCCTAAACGCTTTGATTACTCAGCATTATGTTCTTGTTTGCATGTGACTTATTTTACTGGAGGACAGGGTGACAAAACTGAGTAAATTGCTCTCAATCAGGGAGCGTATAAAGGTCAGATTTTGAAGAACATTACAACTCATTCCTGACAAGGGAAAAGACATCTCTTGTCCTAAATGTTTGTGTTAGTGTGAGGGGTTTTTTTTGTTTGTTTGTTTTTAGGAGAACCAAATGTTAACAGTGTAGATGAGAAAGAGCAAGTCATCAGTACCTCCTTTCTCCATCTGCTGCCTTTGTCTGTCTATCTGCTGCCTTTCTGCTGCTGCCTTCTCATACAGAGCACTGAATTTTCAGAGATTAGGCAAAATTAGAATAAGCAGGTTCTGTTATCCATTTACCATCTTTTTTTCCTCAAACCTCCTTGCAGGTTTTCTTTAGTTTCATTCTCATTGTTTTCATTATTCCTATCCATTTATTAGCTTTTCTTCCATTCCACTCAAAACTCATATGCATATTGCAGTCTCTCTGCAGGGCTCTTATTCCGTCTATATTTAAATGTGTCTTGACTCAGTTCATTGAAAGCAAATCTTCAAATGACATATATTGAAAATTTGTTCTATTTCCCTTAAATTCTTTATACTTCATTGTCTGGCTTTAGGGTTTGACATATTCTAAGACAATAGGTTCTGTCTTCAAATACTAGAAGACCTTTCCATGCACTGTTAGCCTGTGTAAACTTGACAGCTGAATACTGAAGCATGATTGAGGCAAATGGGAGCATGGCTGAGTTATTGCCCACTGAAGAAAAGAGAATGGCAATGTTGCTCTGCAAGACAAAGCTGTTTGGGTTACCATGATAATTCCTCTAGCAAGTAGGGTTGGTTGAATAGATTTACCAGCTGCAGAAGCAGTAAATGAAGTACAGACCATGCCCACTAGGATGGGTGGTTTCAAGGGGAAGGATGAAATTTGCAGTGACACTTCTGCATTTATTAGAGCAAAGCTCTGGTCCACAAAATTGAAGGAATCTGCTCGTGGGGCCTGTGCTGTAGTGGAAGCATTTAGAAACAGGGGAAAATGATGGTTGTCACAGTCTGCGGGTTGTCTGAAATATATGACTCTACACATGTATTTGCCTTGTATAATTAAAAACAAAAAAAAAATCACCCATCTTTTTTCATAGAAATAATGTTATTTGAGGTGACTGGGTAGCTGTGATATGTGTTCTGTCCCTGGTGTCTCTAGGAGCTTCCTTTTCAGATGGTGGTCTTTTGGAGTTTGTGTCTCTCTTGGCTTCTGCTTCATATCCATCTTCTCTCAGCTACCTACAGCTCCTGGCAGGTCTGACCCTTGGTGTCCTCTGGGCAAGTTCTCTTGTTGATGGGCCTTGTCTTGTCCAACTTGATAGTGCAACCTCAGGAAACGTCCGTGTCTGTTTGCCCTATAAGTATTCACGCTACTTTGCTAAGCTGAGCACAAGGGGCAACTTCCACCCTCTGTAGCACATCCTTTGAAAACCTAAAAAATATTCAGAACAGCGTGGCATGGCTCGCCTGTTGTCTGCTGCTCACATCACAGCTCGTGATTATTTAGATTCAGTTAATGGCTGCCTGACTTGAGTTGTGGCTTCATCTCTCCGCGTGAAGATTCCTCTGGGAGCTCTGCTCAATGCAAGTGAGATACATTGCATGCTTTAGAAGAGGTCTCTTTTGTCTGCACGTTGCATGTTATAGCTCCTCAGAGACACAACTACAGTAGGTAAGTCTTACAGCAGTGACTTACAGCATCCTGATGTTATGTATAGATAACTTAATTGCATTTGGATGTCTGATGTTTACAGGCTTAGGAGACATTTTTCTTTTGCAAAGCACCAGGAAAAAGGAGTTATTTTTAAATTAAAACCCCAATTACATTTTTTAAAACCCATGTTGGAACCTACCCACTGTTAGATAAGTATCATTTGTTTCAAATGTTACTGCACATACTGAAGACTTTCTCAAGAACTGTATGAAAAGATGATACTTTGTTCTGATCTGAAGTTGGATCACTTGGAGGAGCATTTTCTGCATGAAATGAAGAATTGTTCTGCATCAACAAGGGAAGTGAATTAAGAGGAGAATGGTTTTTTTTTCAGTCTCTCATAATTCAGTATACAAGAAGGAGCATTTATTTCGATCCAAAAGTATAAGATGTAGTCAGTAGATTATGGGAGTTTTGTTGTTGTTCAACCATGAAAAGACTTGAGGGGAAAAATGTGATAGTGAATGGCTGCTGGTGAGATGTTTCTCTCTTGGATAACTGAGCCACAGCCTAAAGTCAAAATGGCATTTGCCTGTGCTTGCGAATTTTTTTTTTCCCAACGGTTAGTTACAAAAATGTCTTTTAAAATATGACAGAATTTTAATTAAACTTGCAACAGCAGGTTGTAGTAGGCAGAAATGTGACTACTGTTTCTGTGTGTGATGGTGTGCTTAAAAAAACACCCCAAAATTGCAGAATAGTTTTCTCTCAAGCACAATAAAATAAAATTTGCTTATGGACAAAAATCTCGCAAATCTGGCTGAAGCAAAAACTAGTCTTGATTTTAGTCTAAAGATAAAGCCACTTTTAAAGAGTCCCAAGGAGGATTAATTCCCACTTAGTCTGAAGCAAATTTAAGGGTGGGGGGGAAAGCTGGCAGGAGTACGAGGCAGATATATAAAGAATTGCCTCGCCATCTGGAATTTCCTCTTGGTTCGTGGCCAGCTGGAGGAGTGGATATCTTGAGGCAGGACAGCGGTTGCTAGTTTTTCTCATCATTAACAGTCAGGGAAGTTTGTCCTTTGACTAGCTGTTAACTGAGAAAATATTTTCAACAGTTAAAAATTGAGTTGACCATGCAACACGCTCCATTAATGCAGCAAACTCCTTCTTTTAAATGTATTATCTTAAATTTATCATTAAAAATTGTTACCTTTGGCAAGAAGGAGGTATTATTTCATCTCAATTTCCTTACATATGGAAGACCTATCTTACTACATACCTAAATAATTATTTAGGATAGTATTGGTGTCACAGACTTTCTTGAATGCTGGGGTGCTGCATGTGCTAACACGTGTGCATAAACAGGGCCACATTAGTAGGTCTCTAAAATGCAGAACCCTGCGATTTCAGGGACGGGCACTACTGGATTAGGGCCTGGATAGCAGGCTCTCTGTGTAACATCGGGGGAGATGGTTCTGTACCTCTGTTCCACTCTTGTGAGACCTCACATGGAGTACTGTGTTGTGTTCTGGAGTCCTCAGTGAAGGAAGGAGGTGGATCTGTTAGAGTGAGTCCAGAGGAGGGCCACAAAGATGATCGGAGGGCTGGAGCACCTCCTATCTGAGGACAGGCTAGGAGAGTTGGGGTTGTTCAGCCTGGAGAAGAGAAGACTCCGAGGAAACCTTATAGCAACCTTCCAGTACCTGAAGGGGCTACAAGAAAGCAGGGGAAGGGCTCTTTATAAGGGAGTGCAGGGATAGGATGAAGGGTAATGTTTTTATGCTGAAAGAGGGGAGATTTAGGTTAGATATTAGGAAGAAATGTTTCCTGTGAGGGTGATGAGGCACAGGAACAGGTTGTCCAGAGAAGTCATGGATGCCCTATCTGTGGGTGTTCAAAGCTGGGTTGGATGAGGCTTTGAGCAACCTGATCCAGTGGAAAGTGTCCCCAGCCTGGCAGAGGTGTTGGAACTGGATGATCTTTAAAGGTTCCTTCCAGCCCAAACCATTCTATGATTCTATAAATGTCTTTAAAAAAAAAAGAAAACCAGAACAACCTTGTTGCTCTTTTCTTTCAATGCAAATGAGAGGAATATCTGACTCAGTTTGCTGTGTCTTACAAGGGCAGCCGTGTCTGGCTTGCATGAACCCAAGTGGCATCTGAAGCCTCATCTATATTCTTGGTGCTGGGAAGCAACTTGTAGCTCTTCCCACCACCTGGGGTCAGGCCCTGTGCTTTTTCCCCCTTGATCTCTCAAGCACAGGTGAAGGCTCCGATATGATTTTCCTTTTTTAATGCAGGGTGGGAGTAAGAGGAATTGAAGTTGTTTTCTGTTGTCACACAGTGCTTTCAGTGTGAGGAGCCCACTCTGGCTTCCTTCAATTACTCTGAGTCAATGTCTGATTTTCTCATGAGCCATATCTGTTTAATCCTCCCCCTAACTTTCAGGAAAAAAGTTGTCTTTCTCCTCCACTACTCTCTGCCCCCACACCCTTTAAATGAAAACTCATTCACTAGCTTTCCATTCCTAGCATAACAAAGAGATGTTTAAGAGACTTAATTACTGAAGACATGGTACAGTAAATACAGAAATCATTGATAGCAGAGTTAAACGTTGGTGAATAAAAACTTGCATTTCATGTGTGGAAAAATTAGTGTTGCACAGATCTCAAATAAAGCCAATTAAAAGAAATCAGTGACTTCTATGAGCACTATGTTGTGTTGTTAATCAAAGCTGTTATTTTAGAAGAACCTCTGATTGTGCTCATTAAACAAATTACTTCCTACATGGCAAGGCTCTCATATTCTCAACAAACTAATTATTCGTATTCATTCTTCAGTTTTCTGTTACCAAAACTCCATGTGTTCTGTGTAACAAAAACCAGAACATGTGCCACAATGCTGTATTTTTAAATATTATGGTGTGACGTAACCCAGTGCAAGTAATGAATGAACAAGAGGTGAAATGAGTGACCATCTCACTGCAAACCTTTCTGCCTTCCCATTGTTCAAGCTATGGGAATGGGGATAATTATCATTTTGCCACAAATAATGTGCTTACCCATTAAATAGTCATGAGAAAAGACCCTCTCTAAGTTGCTCTCTGGCTTATGGCCCCTGGTAGGACATAATGTATGCATAAGAGCCCTACATAAGGAACATATAGTTTGTTGTGCACAAGATTTGTGTAGTAAATTTTATCTGTGCCTAGAATCCGTCCATTATTAATGATCATAATCTTTAGGATGTGTGAGCCATAGCTGCCATTCCCACAGGCAGCAATCCCTCACCCCCATCTTCACAGACCTATAGTAGCAGCATCCCTTCAGCAGCAAGCTCAGATTTCCAGGTTTCTTTGTTTCTTCAGTTCATACTGTTCTTTCCTTCCCATCTTTGATTTCCCACCCATCAGTGATCCTGCCTGTGCCCTGTCCACTGCCCACTGCTGGCTCTTAGCCTGGACGTGTGTGGTACGATGCAGTTTACCAGTACTGTATTGCAAGCCATATTTGAAACATTTTTACTTGGTGCCTTTTCTGCAACTCCCAGGGCCCAGCTATCAATCCATGGGATAAGCAGCAATGTTTTTCCTGGTTATGCTGAGAAGTCTTAAGTTTTTTTCAAATTGTTTTCAGACCAGGTTAGATTTCTTTCAAAGATATGATATGCTTTTAAGATGTAATTTAAAAACAGAAGGACCTTAAATAATTTCCAGTGTTCTTCCTTCAAAGGCAAAATCACCAAAAGAAAGTTGTTTAAGCTTTTGTTTTTTTCCTGAAATTATAGACCTTGTGTTTCACAACTTGGGTACTCCAGACTCCTGTTGATGAGTGTGCGTAAAGTTATTCTGACAATGAAAGCATCAAGGAAGATGCATGCCATTCAAAAACATTTGTCTGTGAAACAAGTACCAAAGAAGCAGTTATCTGGAGCCTACAGGAAAAGTCATGAATGGGGTTGCAGGAAAATACAACTGTAGAATTGACTGGCCTGTGTATGTAGAGAATGCAAAACTGCTTCCTTGTCCTTCAGGTTTCTAACTGAGTAGAAAAATGGGTAGTGCTGTGAAAATCAGAGAGTTAGTGGGTGGCATCTTCACTGGTGCTCATTTACTGGTTGGAATAAGGGCTTTCAGGTACTTCAAGCTTTCAAGGCCGTACCTGGTGTTGATAAACAAAATGCTGTCTTTTTTAAACATCATAGAGCGTCAACAACTTGTGCTCCCTGAGCAAGGTCAAATCCAGAAGTATTCAGTACTTCTCTGGCTGTTTTTTAATGGCCTCAAGCTCTGCCAGGGGAGGTTTAGGCTGTACATTAGGAAAAAAAAATTCACAGGAAAGGTCATTGGGCACTGGAACAGGCTGCCCAGGGAGGTGGTTGATTCACCTTCCCTGGGGGTGTTTAAGGCACGGGTGGATGAGGTGCTGAGGGGTGTGGTTTAGTGATTGATAGGAATGGTTGGACTCGATGATCCGGTGGGCCTTTTCCAACCTGGTGATTCTATGATTCTCCTGAATGTTTGGAGTGCAAATCCAGCCTAAGGAGAATGAGTCAACCTGGCCCTGTAAACCTAGTGAGTGGTCCAAGTCTCTGCTTCTCCCAGACCTTTGTCGCCTGGCCCCTGTGGTGGCTGTCTGTGTAGGCAGTGTGTCTTTGTAGTGGGACACAGTGTCCTTCGGTGGAACGTATCGCGAGACCTAGGAGGTAATTTTAGCTCAAACAATGGCCTCGTATGTTGCCAATCTGATAACAACCATCCTGGTTTACGGAGATTGCTATCTGGTTTTTGCTTTGTGCACTGTCAGTCTTTTGCACATTAGAAATCAAATACTGTTTATATAGAGAAATAACATGGAAAAAAATAGTTTCATTCCTATTAAGAACTTGTAAATTTATGTTACTAAATGTCATATGTTTTTCCTGCCTGCATTCATTTTTTGCTCCGTGAACTTGTGGCGGAAGCACTGTGAAGCATCTTGTGGAGAGGAAGCTTGTTCTCCGCCCTGACCTCACAGCGTCTCCTGGCAGCCTGTCCTCAGCCCACTTCCTATGGTTTTTCCCACTGCAGAGCCCTTTCTCTGGGGACCGATCACACTGGGCTGATACAGCTTCTTGCCTTGGGATGCACAAAGTCTGCTCAGTCTCTGTGCAGCCCCAGAGGGCTTTAGAAGCTGTTTGCCAACTGGCATCAGTGTTGCGGCTTCTTTCCTTTGATGTGGAGAGCTAAGGATGAGTTCCCAACCAAAGAGATGCAGCCTCCAGTGATCCTGGCGCCCACCTCTAGCTGGGTGTTTGGCATTACAACCAGCTGCTGAGAGCCAGCTGGCCAACCCTCCCACGTCAGCTCAGGGCGGAGAAACGCTGGTGACACAAGACAGGGAAGGGCAAGGACAGTAATCCAGAGAGGTACCCATGTGGTATGGGGTCTCTGGGGATCTCAACCAGGTCTTAGGCTGCAGTGTTATCAAACTCAAATTCTTTTAATCCCGCAGCCCATGCTACTGCACCTATAAAGCATCCATTGCCTATTCATGAGAGTAAAACAGCCCAAAATCCTGTTGGTACAATTAAAATCACTCCAACACAGAAGCATGCAGATATTCTTGCCTACCCCTACAGTACTCTGAGGTGTAGCCAGAGACAGTTTCTGCTTGCGCTGCAGAAACAACTGTCGAGCAGAAGCTGTCCCGTGCTTTCACACCGTCGTGTAGTAATTAAAGGCTAATCTTACAGCTGCCTTGAATGGCAAAATGGAAGCAAATTCTGCCATCTTCAGTTTTGGGGGTTTTCTTTAATTAAATAGATAGCAGTGCAGCTTGCCTTGAAAATCCCTTTCCCAAATATATTCTTTGCTCTTTGACTGCTTAATATGTGTTCTGTAGTCCTTCTGCATGTTGTTGCACTGACAGCTTTAGATCTGTATATGATACGAGAGAATATTTTGCAATGGCATCTGTTACAGGTCTGGAAATTTGGAGTCTCAAATTGTATTTCTGTCAGAAAGAGCACAGCGTTCCTTCATACCCTCAATGAAGAGGAAATTAAATCTGAAAGTCTTTACATTTCAAATACTGGAAGATGGGAAACGTCTACTGTGAATTTCCATAGGAAAAAAAAAAGACATCCAGTCCTTTTTTCATATAACAGAGCATAATTGCTTAGATAACTAAACCCATTCCCTGTTGGACAAAGACTGGAGGATCAAGCTGTGCAGCCCCTCGTTGAAAGTCTGCTGCAGTATTAAGGTGTGATGTGATGAAATCAAGACAAAGAACAGCTCATGCTGCCTTTTTAATTTCTTTTTTTGGAGTATTCTGTGTTGCTCAAGCAGCAATTGATGTTTGGTACGATCTATTCCTCACCCTTCCGCACCAAGGATAAATTGTTTCAGCCTTCTGAATGTGATTGATCTCACAACAGTATGTGGGTTTTCATTATTTTCTTCAGGACTTTTAAGAAGGTCTGTAGGAGAGGTGGATTTACCGTAATGGCGGCTAAGTAGTTTAACCTAATCCTGAATAAACAAACAGATGCTCTCACCAAGGACCTGGCATCTGGGGCTGTCAACATTTATTACTGCAAGGCTCAGAAGAGATAAAATTATCATTAGCTTTCACAGGAAGACCACAAATACATTTTGAAAGGAATGTGCTTCAAACCGCAAGCTTGCCCCTCAGAGAAACTAGTTTAGTTATTTGGATGCCTGTGTTAGTAATGACACGAACAAAATGATACTTTCTTCATTTGATCTGTGCTTCAAAGCTCAAATTTCGCATGTTTGTGGTGCTACCCTGTGGGCCAAGATTGAAATAGGTGCGTGTTTACGATTGTCCGTGTGTGCTTACAGTTGTGTGTCTGTGCTTCTCCCTGTGAATTTATACTCAAAGTTTTCTCTACAACTCCTGCTAGTTTCTTCTGAAAACATTTCCATTAAGGAAACTGGATGTCATTTGGTAATTAACTGAGGTTTGGTAGCCTGCAGCCATATGGCAGCATGCTGCTGTCGAACAGCCGAAGGTGTGGTGCCCACAGACTACCAGGTCCAGGGGAGTGTGTTGAGCATCTTTATTATGTAATGTCTGTGTAAAATAGCAGGATCCAGGATTATTCATTCGTTTAGACCATCATTTTTAAACCTGTGTCCATAAAAACCCCAAATCCACAACTACATGCTTTGTTTAATGCAATAAGGTAGTGGGTTTGTTTTCCCTGTGATCATTTTTCTTATCAGTGGTTTAAACAGAGAACTTCAAACCAAGATTTCACCTCAAAGAAAGGTATTTTAGCAAAATTTGCATAAGTATTTGAAAGTGAATTAGTAATAAGAATGGTAGGCTTAAAATTGACACTGAGGGGGAGCACTCGCCATGCCAGTCCCCGAGAATACTTGGATTTCAGTGGGTGGACTAATATTCCTTATAAGCCTGGAAAACAGAGTCATACTATAGTTACTATAGTTCCTATAGCTCCTGTGAGAGAGAATAATGTTTCCTGAAGAAATCTCTTTTCCTCTAACCTGTATGGTTTCCCTCTTTTATAGTAAAGCCAGTATTTTCAGGACTCTGCCAGGAATGCTTGTGCAGAAAGATTGTTAACTGCTGGTGCTTGCGGTGTGCATACTGCAGCCTGGGTCAGAAAGCTGCTGTGTGTTTTACATACAAAACTCAGTGGAGCTTGATGCCATTCCAAGGTCTCATCTCCTCTTTATAGCTGTCCTTCCCTAAGTAAAGCATATGTATACTTCCCAAAGCAGCTCTGTCCTTCTGAAATGTTGGAGAGTCATGTGTGATATATTCAACTGTGACTTAGACTGAAGTTTCTCAATAATATATAAGCTGAATGGGTTTTGGAAGGGTTGGGGTATCCACAAGAGGGAGGGGTGACTTTCTGGTCAAGCTTGTCATGAACAACTATGATTGATTGACTGGAAAGTGTTTTTATTAAGAATTCTTCACCAAGATTAGACATTTTTTTTTTCTGAGAGAGGATCTGTAGCAGGAGTCTGAGTACTGGAAAATGGTTTGAACTCATAACTGTCTCAGTGCATCAGTGGACTTTGGTTCTTGATTTTCTATAAAACTGAAATTGAAATCTGTTTCAGAGTTATTTCCTTCAAAGAATGACCATAGAACACAGCTTTTGAATTGAGCAGATTAGAACAGTTTGGATAAAGCATTTGGAAATTGTGTGAAACTTCCTCCCAACAAGTTCTGAAAGCTCTTCAGTCTGCATTGCTTCTGTTTTCTTCTTGCTCACAGTTGGCAGTACCTTATGCCAGAGGTAGTTGAATTAAAGTCAATAGGCTAGATTATGTCCCAAGGACTTGACCCAGAGTAATTGTGATATGTTGCTGAGCAACATCACAGGACTCCCAAGGAATGAACTATGGTTAAGGAGCCATAATTTACTCATTTTTTCAAGGTTTTTGGTAATTTGTTGCCAGCAAACTGCTTCTTCTTAGCTTCTTTTCCCATACTTGTTCAGTTTCTAAACCTTAGCTGTTCCCTGATGCCTGCCTTACGAGAAGGAAATGGGGGCTTGGTCCTCCACATGCTTGTGTTCTAGCAAGAAGCAGAAAGGGGCTACTTAGAGCTCTTGCTCAGAAGACCACATAAAAATCAGTCGTGAAAGGATTGAGTTGCTCAGTAGTTGTTAAAAGACAAATTGCAGTCTGAGTTAACGTTTTGATAAAAAACAGACTTGTATTTTTTGCCTGTCTATCAAGGCAATCAACTTTTTATTTTCATTTGAGCAAGGAGTTCATATTCTGTGGTTCTTTGTGTTATGAGCTGAAAAGAGAGTCAGTCCTTTCAAGGCCAGATTTACCACTGAGCTTTGTGAGGGAAATAATTATTTTCAGAATAAAGTGACTTTTATTTCAGATCAGCATGTCTGCGGGGAGAGGGGAACTATTCCAATGTAGTTTACTTTTTAATACTTCTTCCCACTAACTTCTCCATATAAAGAGGGCATCTGGACTAGGGCTCTTCAGAAGCTGTTCTACCACCATTTGAGATGGACTTTCATCTTGTCAGGGGAACAGTCTGTAGATCAAATCAGCAACATGATTAGACATACAGAGATGTGGTATGTTATGGCAGGCCTCCAGGAGGAAGCCGAGAAGGCCAACAAGAAAGCTGGAGAGGGACTTTTTACAAGGGCATGTAGTGATAGGACAAGGGGTAATGGCTTTAAACTGAAAGAGATTTAGATTAAATATTAGGAAGAAATTGTATACTCATGATGCACTGGAACAGGTGTCCCAGAGAAGTTGGGGATGCCCCATCCATGGAGGTGTTCAAGACCAGCCTGGGTGAGCCTTTGAGCAACCTGATCTAGCGGAAGGTGTCCCTGCCCATGGCACGGTGGCTGGAACTGGATGATCTTTAAAGTCTCTTCTGACCCAAACCGTTCTATGATTCTGTGATATAGAGTTATAGGCATTTGTCCTCGGGCACAAATCAGTGTTATAAATAGCTTGCAGGAAAATATTTTTATTTCTTCCTGGTCTGAACTGCTGGACAGAAAAACAATTGGCGATTGGGCCTTAAACATTTTAAAATAGCATTACACATGATGTGTACTGTTAATATAGAGGGGGAAAACAAACCTCTGTAATATTAATGTTCTTACTTTTTACAGGAATTGTATCTGTTTGGACCTGTAAATAGTGACTGCTGTGAAACTGCTTTTTCATTCTGTTAATGCATGGAATTTCATGTCTCTTGTCTCTGTGTAAGCTGCATAAACTTGCAAGAGGATTGTTGCTTGTAAGAATAGGTCTTCAAAATAGCTGCTTTGATGACAGGTATGAAATTTGCACCTGCAAAATGTGAAGCCTCTCCTTTGATGTCTTCCTCATGAGAAGCAGTGTTGTTAAACAGCTCCAGATGAGACGTAGTAGTGTTTGGGGCCACCTGTATGTGAATTTTGACAGCATGCTTTGTGCCAGTATTAGTTAAGTCACCTGTTGAGAAAGTGCAGAAGAAATCCCAGGAAGAACTTTCCCTCAGAAAAGGTTTGGAATCTATAAACAGGAGTTTAAGGATCTTTTTGTTTACTGATGCTAGAATTGCATCAAGAAATTATTGCTCAATCTGCTTGTTTTTTCTTTGCAATCCCTTTTGTATTTCTTGACTTTGATAGAGGAGCAGCTAGTAAACAAGAGAATGAAATGAAGTGATGGCAAAGTTAGGAAAGGGCATTTTAGATCCTGGATGTTGGCAAATTAATCTTCTTGACAGGGTAGAGTCAAGGACGGCCAAAGCAGATGTAGTAGAAACAAATGGTAATTAACCAGCTCTATCGAGTGAGGACTTGGGGCTTCTGCCTCTGCAGTGCTTGCTGGGAGCTGCGCACATGGTCGCTGTTATTCACTGCTTTGATCTTCCATGGTAGAAACACTGCATCTTCTGTCCTCAAAAACTACAGACTGCTGTGATTCTGCCCAGCAGCTGGCTGTAAATCATTATGGACTCTTATCAGGTTTGGGTTTGGGAATCTGTAAATAATCAAACCAGGTTTATCTGGTTTGTCTACCTGTTGGTCAGTCATCCCTACTTCTGCACAGAAAATGTGGAGTAGTTGGCTCAATGTTTTGCAACCACCAGCTGCCTCATTCCATGGATGTCTGCCATATAGCGCTTAAGTAGGGAGGTCGGTAAATGACTTTAAATGAGTGTAGTACCAGACTGTATGTGTAACTCTGTAGTGGCGGAAGAGAAAGAGAGGGCAGTTCATTGCATGACTTGGGAATATGTTTACTTAGCTGACCCTACTATTAGTACGCTTCAAATACTTGGGAAAACACCCTGCCTGCAGGCTTCCAGCAAGCTTCTTACTGCTGTGTTGCTTCTGTGCTGTTAGCCTCACTGTTACAGCCTGTAGAAAATGAAAAGCCAACATGAATGATGTGATGCAGAGTCATGATTGATAGTCAGATGAGCAGAAGCTTCATATGTGGTTCTTTCATCATAACACCTGTTGCACTCCATGGATCCATCATCAGGAAAACACCAGGCAGGTCTTGCAAGGTTGCATTACATCTGCATTTAGCATTAGAGAAATACCACTGGGATGTTACAACCACTGGTTTTGGCGTGCAGCATTGAAGAAGATAGCTGATTATTTTGCAGACATTTCTGAAAGGAGCCACAAGAGTAAAGGGGGAAGGGAAGGGAGAAAAAATGCTCACTGTGGAAAAGAGGAGGTCGTTTAGGAGACAAAGCTTGAAGTGATGTTTCAGTCTTGGTAACAGAGGAAACAACACAGTGTGAAGCATCACACCAAGTGAAGGAGAGAAGGCACTGGCATGCAGCTGAAGTACAAGCAGCAGGTTGCACAGGGATTACTCAACAGCAAAGTCAGAGGTAAAAATGACGATTTTGCACACCTGTAGGAAGAAGCTGGAATTGGATAATAGCATTGCCACCCATCACAATTTTTCCATATACTTTTTGGAAACCTGTTCCCATCACTCTGCAGCAAACCAGACCTTTTCCAACCAGCATCAGTTTATCAGAAGTTCACGATTACATCCATAAACTCTACTCCATCTTTGCTTGGCAGAACTCCTCGGGGTTGTCTGGCTTCTGCAAGTTTAAAAAAATTAATTTTTATTTTGCTTCCAAGACTTCAGTCAAGCTGAGATTCACAGATTTGTGATACCACCAGATACTGAAGTGTGAATCCATCTGCTTGCCATGCAAAGGAAAAATAAAGAAAAGAACTATTGGCAGCTGTAGAAGAATATTGACAGCTGAAGCTTCCTCAGTGGTATGTTTTCTCATGTCCATTTTAACGTGTACATAGGTCCTTTCTACCAGTCCTTTTTTTGTCAGCCTTTAAACATTTCAGAGAAGATAAACTGGAGGAGCAAAATAAGTAAAAATCCATCCTTTTTACTAGAAGTCAAAATGCTGTAAAAGTAGCTGAATTTACACAGTTTACAGAGTGATAGAAATTATTATTGGCCATATTGGCTGGAAGCAGATGGTGATTGTCCCTCAGAAATCTGCTTCTGGCTGTTGGTTTTGGAGAACTCTCTTTGTGGCCAAGTTATTTTTGTCATCAAAAAAAGATTTGGCAAACTGCTGTCTCCTACTTGCAGTACAGTATTCGTATCAGCATACTGTCAAATCACCCTTTGCCATGAGTTTTTTTGGTATCATGACAGTCTCTAAGGCCTATGCATCTTTCTAACATGAAAAAAATTGCATAAAGTAATAAGAGCACTGAAGTCTAAGAGTGAGGGGAAGCAAATGTTTGGTTCAACCATTCCGAATTTCTTTCTTTCTGATTCAGGTGGTTTCCAAGTTGCTTGAGACAAAATTGCTGACATTTTTGCTTTGTTTATCTTTTTCGCTCTTGATAGGGAAGATTGGGAGAAGGTTGAATTTTATTGGTGCCTCCCCTGTGATTTTGTGACAGAAAAATTTTATGAGTTACACATATTTTTCTTCTACTGTCTGAGATGTAAATGAGTTACCCTGTCGTGCAAAGGTCCAAGTTAAAAGCACAGCTGAAGCAGAATGGGATGCCTCCACTCTGGTACGCTGGTTTTAAAGCTATGGTCAAGGAGGATTTCAAGGGCATGTTCACTTTCTTTATTCATAAGCTTCTCTGGAATCTGGAAAAGTTAACTCTATAGGAAAACTTTTAGTCTAATAAAATAACAGATCTTATCTTATATCTTAAATCTTCTGTTTATCTATTTTGTGGTTTCTATGAATTTCCTACTTTTTTTTGAACTCATTACTCATAACTAATATATTATAAACTCAGGCCAGTCTTAATGCAAACTAGCTTTCCATGGATAGATAAGTCCTTTCCTTTAGCTTCATAGTTTTGTAAAATCCATCTATGAATGGCACAATATTTTTCCACTAATATGTTACTAAATATGAAAATAAATATAGTAATTTAGTTATCCCTGTGATAAGCTGGTCAATGGTGTGACTTTTTAAGAATGAACAAAATACAACCAACTTGATTCATTGCATACAGTTATTGAAGTAGTATCACAAATATCACTGTTACATACAAGAAACTAATAGAATCACAGAATCATAGAATGGTTTGGGTCAGAAGGGACTTTAAAGATCATCCAGTTCCAGCCACTATGCCGTGGGCAGGGATACCTTTTGCTAGATCAGGTTGCTCAAAGGCTCATCCAGGCTGGCCTTGAACACCTCCATAGATGGAGCATCCCCAACTTCTCTGGGACACCTATTCTAGTGCCTCACCACCCTCACAGTGTACAATTTCTTCTTAATATCCAATCTAAATCTCCCCTCTTTCAGCCTCTCTTTCAGAAGTTGGCCCTTGTCCTGTCACTGCGTTCTCTGATAAAGAGCTCCTCCCCAACTTTCTTGTAGGCCTCCTTTGAGGTGTTTAAGGAAGGTTTTATCATTTGTCATTGCTAGATTATGAAGTGGAATAACATGTACATTAATGGAGAGAGGAGGAGAAAGGCAGGTTTTAATTAAAACTCTTCCTTCTACACCAGGAATGCTTACACTGTTAATAGCTTAGCGTGTGGCCCAGAAGAGACTTCATGTGAAAACAGATAGAGCAGAAAGCAACGCTGCCTCACTGAGGAATGCTCTGAAAGACATGATTCACTGTAAAAGCTCAGGTGGAAGTTGTACCTTTGTACAAGCTCTGTGCAGTGTAATTGACATCGATGAACATTTATGTGCCAGTATAACTGGATATGAGATAAAAGTACTATTTGTGTGTGCAGTGTCTAGAAAGAGCAACTGTGTAGCCAGCATTTTGTACACTGGAAAACTGCAGTCTTAAAATGACTGAAAGTGCTTATTCAACCAACTGCAGAAGTGAATTAAGCTGACAGGATATGTCTTTCATGATGGTTTGTGTTTCACACTGAGCAAACTTGTAGAATTCACTTGAAAACAAATTCCTGAATGCTGCTCTAAGCCCCATAAATTTAGCATGAGGCCCAACCTATCTGTCCAGTAAAACCTTTCTGCCCTGACCAGAATACCTGCAAAAACCACTTTTCTACTCTCTCCTTTTTCTGTTTAGAGTAGAAACAGACAAACTTACACCCAACAGAAGGAAGTGTATGAGTGCCTTTGTAGACCCTACTACACACATTATGGCAACCAGGCTTTAGATTTTAAAGGTAACCAGGTGTTTATAAGTTCGGGTAAAATTAAAGTTCTGTAAGTTAGAAAGAGAATGAATTTTTAAATTATTAATCATAATGGACCATAAATAGTTTACGTCAAGTGTAAGATGTAACCATAATTTTGTAATGATTGCTGATGTAAAAAGTAGCAAATAAAGAAGAAAGTGTCATGTTTTAAACCATTCAGCTTTATCCTGAAATTCCTCTGTTAACTGTTCTACATTTTAGAAACATTGCTTTTACTTATGAACTTGCACATTAAACCCTCTGACCTCAATGCTACACATTAGCCACCACTTGAGACACTGGAAAAACACAGAGGCGAAAGAAAACAGAAGAATCTGCTGTTTTCGCTCTCCACAGTGTGAGTTCTGGTGCATGTTGAATGTCTGTCATTCTTTAATACTTTTTGTGTTGCTGTAAGGAGAGTCATCTTGATACGAACAAGAGCATGTCTGTGCTGTATCCGACAGTGTAGTATAGCCTATGTGAAAATAGCATTAGCACTGTGATTGTGGTAGCAAGGAACTCTGCATAAAAGGATTTATCCTCAGTAGCATACATAAGCCCACAGCTCTGTGTTCCCAGTGGTAAATCTCTGGTACCCTAGTTAGCTGAAGAATCATATAGATGCTGCATTACGTGTCTTTGTCTTGAACTGACAGTGACTAAAGCCACTGTCTCCCAGTCATGCAGGAAAATAAGCCAGCAATTAACTCCAGTGGTAGTTTACTTATTGACTCCTATGGGGTCCCTAATCCTGAGAGTTAATGTAGCTGCCACCTGTTTAGTTCGTGCAATAAACGGCATCAACTTCTGTCTTTATATGAACAAGCTGCTTTTAGTCTCAAATGCTGTGTGTAGGACTGCCAGTTCAGACTAAGATCTTCATTTTGATAATGACTTAATTTTTATGTTAATTAATTTATATGTGTTGGCTAGTCCCCACAAGGATTTTGACTGCATGAACTACTTGGGAATATGCTTCCCTGAAAAGCTAGCTTTCTGTGCATTCCTCCTGTATCTGCCTTGACCTTTTCCATGTACCACTTTGTACAGAGCATGAACATCACCTTTTCTCCTGCTAGACTGGAGTAGGGAAACAGCATCTTGCACAAATAACATGCTGAGGTGAGATGGTGCTAAGAAAATGGTTTGTTTTTCAAAAGATGATTGTCTATATTTATTCACCTAAACGGTAAAATGTATTTAACTGCATGACCTGGGTGTTCTTTCCCCAACTTAGTTAAGCACCTGTAGCTATCAGCTGATTCTGATATTGCTCCAATTTTATACGAATTTGGAATTCCAACTAAGACACCTTCTTCTGAATTTTTTTCTGAGTTGCTCTGATTTTGCTGCATCCTCCCTGCTCCACTTGCACCTTCTTTGTAGGAGGTATTTCTGCAAAACAGATTAACTTTCTGGGCTGAAAATCGAGGTTGTTTTTTTTTCCCGCAATGCACTGTTGAAATTTCATTTTGCTCCCTGTTTTCTGTCCCTGCATCAATTGCAATGGAAGGTAGAGGCACTGTACTTTCCATTTTTACAAGTGTGCAGTAATGCCATTGCTTAGGGGCATGTTGTGAAAAGCTTAGCACATCCTTGTTCAGTGCTCGGAATTTTGCATTCCTACAGCAGAGACACATTTGCTCCAAGTGTAAGCTTTGGTCTGGAGTTTAAATATAGCGAAAATACTCAGAAGGATTTTTCCCTTCTCATGCCCTCCTACCCTCAAGCAATCCAGTGTTGCTTTCCAGATGTCCTTATGAGAAGCAGAGGGGAATCTCTAATGTTTTCACAATGGGAGATAAGTTGTGGGTTTTTTCCTTCGCTCTGCCAGGCAACCTGAGATGCCCTAAAAAGCCAGTTCAGTTGGCTTCAAAACTGGGATGAAGGAGAAGGGACAAATATTCTGTCAATAATAGAAATTATTGATGTTGCTGGCTTGTTCTGTAAGGGTTTTTTTTCTCATTACTGCTATTCTCCCTGTAAACAATAACTGCTGGTGTAAAGGTGAAGATTATAAGGAATGAGAGCTCTAAAGACTCTGCATAGGTTATTTCACATTCCAGGTTTGCAACTGAATTTCAGTGTACAGCTAAATATAAATCTGAAGATTCAGTTATGGCAGTCGTGAGCCTCTAAGGCATGAATCCAAACCTAGCAGTTCAGTGGCAGGCTGCAAGCATCACAAGTTGTTCTGCCGTCTCTGAGGTCTTTGAAGGAAGGGGTGGAATACTAACTATGGGAACAGGACAAATCTCTTCAGTGTGGAGGTGTTATTGGGTTCTGTTTCTGGCAATATATAACATACCCCGATTGTCAGGAAAAGTTTTCTAAAATAAAACTCGTGCTGTCTGGTTTGTTCCTGGTTTGTTTGGAGAGGTGTAATGGAGAACCTGCTGACCTGCACCATCCTGCCTCCTTCTTTTTGCTGCCTCATGAATTTCACAGAGACTGCATCATTGCTTTGCTGGTTTTGCATTTTTCTCTGACTGTATCTACTTGCTAAGGTAATTGAAGAAGTATTCCTGTTGGTTTTCTACAACATTAGGATCTGAGTTGATACACAACACACTCATATACTTTTTCCATTTAGAGTGCAGAAAGGTGTACCAAGCACCTCCTAAACCAGATAAGGATGTGTAAGATTTTGCAGTCTGATTTTAGCCATAGTTAAAGTAGATCAGGAATGAAACTTGTACTCAGAAACAGAGAGGAAGTGCCCTGGCTTGCTAATGTAAAGTATTAGCTTCTTAAGAAATGAAAAATACATTATCTTTGACTCTGTTTTTGTATGGATAATGTGGTAAAAATGGTTGTTATGTGGACTTAGGCAAGGTGGGCACTGTCTGCATGAAGAAAGTGAAAGTGAAAAGGGTAAAGCAGAAATTGAGAGAAATGAGCATATGGATGTTCCTGATACAATTAATAATGGACACATATCAGTAGTAAGGTATGTAATTTATGTTTGACCCACAGGAGCTTCAGCAGAGAATCGTCACAGTTTTTAAAGAGCTTTTGAGATTTCCATTGATTTCCACAAAAACTTGCAGTTTAGAGCAGTGCGTTGGAAATAAAAAGGGACTTTTTTGTGGCACTTAGCTTTATGTTCCCAGAACACCGTTCCTGAAAATGAGGAGTTCCACATGAATTCAGTATTGAGTTTGCTTCTGTTATTGCTGAGGTTTAAGAATTTTCCAAGTGAAGTGGTAACATAAGTCAGACAAATGTTTCCTTATTTGGATCTGACCCTTAAAGGTATTATGTACCATTGATTTCCATTGACTCCAAATGAGATCAGAGAGGGCACAGGATCTTGCCGATTCTGGCCTTTTAATTGCAAATTAGTGTAGTGCTTTTGATGTAGGACACTCAGGGATAATCTTCTTTTTATGGAGTTGCTAATTACTTGATTCATTAAAAGTAGTGCTGTATTGCCGTGAATGCAAGTTGTCTTCCTTTCAAACATATTGCTGAGCATCCCAAAAGCACAGTACCTGATGTCAAACAAACTGCTTATTTTATACTCAGCTTCTGGATTACAACCCAATGACCTGATGGTTTCAAAAAGGCTTCCCAGCCTTCTGTAAACTCTGGCAAAACAGCTCTAATGCCACAATATACATACTTAACATACTGTAGAACAGCAATTCAGATTTACAGAGTTTCATAGAGTGTTATTGTTAAATTTTGATAGATTTTGGTGAAAAACCATCTTCCTTCTCTTCTAGTAGATTTCTGATAAATTTGAAGCTCTACTCCCCTCTAGCTGCTAATCTGTCTCTGTTTCTTATTGTTGAAGGGGCCAACAGGACTCGTAGTTTTCTTCTCCCTTGCGTGTTAGGTCCTCCCCTCCATAGCGGTGTCTTGCCATCTGCTGTGGCTGCTCTTCAGCCACACAGCTATCACAGAATCACAGAATCACCAGGTTGGAAGAGACCCACTGGATCGAGTCCAACCACTCCCACAAAACACTAAACCATGTCCCTCAGGACCTCGTCCACCCGTAACTTAAACACCTCCAGGGAAGGCGAATCAACCACCTCCCTGGGCAGCATATTCCAGTGCCTAATGACCCTTTCTGTAAAAAACTTC
>WAAB01014244.1:64093-84867 GCA_013389865.1 Piaya cayana | reverse complement strand
CCATTTACCACCACTCTCTGGGCCCGGCCAGCCAACCAGTTCTCCACCCAGGAGAGTGTGTGTCTGTCCAGGCCGGAGGCTGACAGTTTCTGTAGCAGAATGCTGTGAGAAACTGTGTCAAAGGCTTTGCTGAAGTCCAGGAAGACCATGTCCACAGCCTTTCCCTCATCCAGAATCATTAAGGAATGATATAGAATCATTAAGGTTGGAAAAGACCTCTAGGATGATCATTAAGTCCAACCATCAGTCCAACACCACCATGCTAGAAGCTTTTCTGGTACATTTTCAAGACTGAGTCTTTTCCAAAGACTTTCTCCACAAGAATGGGTGTGCTCAGCTGTTAGTCAGTGTGAATAAAGAATGGCAAATAAGGCTGTTTGCAAATGTTTGGACTCAATAATCCAAGAGGTCTTTTCCAACCTGGTGATTCTATGATTTTATGATTCTATGCCTGCTAAACCACGTCCCTGAATACCACATCTACGTGGCTTTTTGAACACCTCCAGGGATGAAGACTTCACCAGTTCCCTGGGCAGCCTGTTGCAATGCTTCTCCACTTTTTCAGTAAGAAAATTTTCCTGATACCCAATCTAAACGTCTACTGGCACAACTTAACTATCGGTATTAAGCAGATGTAACTCAGAACTGGTTTGGTTTTGACCAACTGACCTGTAACTGTAGCAGCAGCTGTACTACTTGGAGTTTTAACAAAAATAAGCCTTAGAACATTCAGTTTACCTCAGACTCTGGAATATGGCATTGCATTGGTATATACTTGAATATTTCTGAAGGTATTTTTACAGCCATGAGACGCCTAGAAAAATTCTAGGTTCTGTAGAAATGAGTGTATTATGTCTGCACACACACAGCATGCAGGGCCTCTCGAATGTTCCCAATGAATTGAATTTCCATGCATCTTGAGTGGGTTTTGCTAGAGCAATGCCCGCGTGATCTGCAGCAGTAAAATCTGATCACGCAAACACTGTTCAGCAGAAAATAACTGTGAGTAGTACAGGTCATCTCACGTAGCTGACATTTAGATAATTTCTGCTCTATTGCACATTTACACGTGATTTTTACCTTCTCCTATGTTGTTTAAAGTGGAAGGCAGAGCTTTCATTTGAGCTCAGCTACTAGATCAGTTCCTACAGTTGGTCTGATGATTTTCTGCTCCTTCGGCTTACTTTCATATCAGTCACAAATAAAATGTGCTTAGAATAAACCTAAAGATTATTCTATCAAAGAATAGTACGTGACTGTAAATTAACAACAGTGAAGTAGGCTACACCTTAATAATACTACAAAAATAACAGCAGTAAGCTGGCACGTCAATGTGGATCCAAAGTTGATCAGTTCATCAGTTAGTTTCTGGATTGTTCTGCTGCTAAAAATTGTCCAAAGCCCTAATGAAATCTCCATTGATTAACGATAATGTGCAAGTCTATTTGTCTCATGGTCATTAGGTGGAAAATGATTCATATTGCTACCATCCCCCAGTGCAGTAGTTGCCTGGTAAGTCTAAAAAATACCAGTCAAGTTACTCTTTGGATTTGCAGTCCTGCTGGAAGATTCAAGACATGCTATTTATGTGTATGTGTTGTAAGAACTATCTAAATCTCTCTCCATCTAATATGTTTGGTTCCACTGGATTAATGGCAGTGCAACAGGAGGAAATCGCTTTCCTTTCTCATGTTGACATCTCGCTGGGGTTTAGGAAGGCTACCCCTGTTCTGTACTTGCTTCAAACCTTCCAAAATTGCTTTGCTGTTGCACAGCATCACCACCACAGAGCCTCACAGACTGCAGCGGCTGGAGTGCTGAGTGCAGCTGATAAGCCTTTTAAGTTTGAAAGCTTCTCTCTTGTTGCTGGTAGGCTGGCCGATTACACTTGCAAGACTGATTTTTCAGCCTAGTAGAGGGGTGTGCTTGAGGAAACAGGCACCTTGGGTAGCTTGTGTGCTGAGATCCCTGCCCAGGCAGGAGGTAAGGGAGTCCACATACCTTCTGGGCTGCAGGGCATGTGGGGATTTGCACGACCAGGTGAAAATACCTGCTGTTCTAGGGACCGGAAAAGCGGGCCCTGAAACTGCCTGGTTTCAGATGTGCATCTTAATTTGGCATGCCAACCCTGACCTTGAGAGCAGAGAGGAAAGGTTGCTGGGATGTGCCAGGCCCCCTGCTCCCTGGGAGATCAGGAGGCCAAATGAGCCCAGCTCCTTGAATTCCTGGTGAGTGAGTCATGCCTTAGAATAGCTGGCATTTTTAACACTTGTAGCCCTGAGTTTCCAAAAGCTGATATGTGTACAGTCCCAGACACAGATTTCCTGCACTTTGGTGCCTTTCAGTGGCTCACAACCCTGGTACCTTGTCCTGTTGAGCATGGGCTAAACTGTTATTTTGAAACGAGAACAGCATGCTAATGGTGGTCTGCAAAAAGACCATGTAAAAAGGACTTTTTTAGTTTGGGGTACAATGATGGAATGGTTTGGGTTGGAAGGGTCCTTAAAGGTCATCTAGATCCAAACCCCTGCCATAGGCAGGGATGTCTTCCACTGCATCTGAGACCTTTACTTGAACAAAGGTCAGTTTGTTGTGCCCATCAATACTGAGTGAGCTTGCAGGTCCCCTGGTGTTTCCCCCAGCCCAGGCTTGCTCTCAGCTCCTGCCATTTCAGCCACGCCACTGAGCCATAGCTTGTTCTCCCAATGTCCTCCTCAACTGCATTCCTTGGTCTACATAAAAAACCCCCCGTACCACTTTGTGCTCCTACATATCATGCCTCAGGATGAAAGCATGCCTTATATTCAGGCAACTGATGATTGCTTGCAGTTGATGGGACATTTTTTGCCACAGCCTGTTTCATAGAAGCATAGAATGGTTTGGGTTGGAAGATCACCCAGTTCCAACTCCCCTGGCCATACTTTTGTTCCCTTCTGAGTTTTCTTTCTGCTCTCTCCCCTTCATCTACACAGACCAATAACCAATGTGCTCATTCTCTAAATAGGTTGCTGTTCCTATCAATCAGAGCATTGATTAGGCTAAAACCTCATTCCTGTCCGCCTTTCCTGCCCTGAGGTCCCTTTTGGGAAGGTTTGGTACCCTTTTCTGGAGCACCGAATAGCTCTGTGGGTGCAGATGGCAGTGGCATGGGAGCTGGGATGAGCCTGCTCCTTTCCACAGAACATTGGGGTGGACTTTGTGCCACCTGCTGTCTTTGTGAGCCTTGGCCTGGGGAGGACGGGCCATGCAAGCGGGTGAGGGGAGAGATTGATTTTTGTCACCAGCAAGAGCATATGAGTAACTACACCCAGAGTGGGTCAGATCACATGTATTTGTGTCCTTAATGAAAGATTTCTTGTGTTGCTCTCTACTGCTCATTAATATGGAAAAGGAAACCGTGGTGGCCCCACTGTTTTAGCACTTCACTAATAATTGATGCTGCTTGTGTCAGAGCAAAAAGCAAATGAACCCTTTATCAGTTTTATATTTACCAGGAGCACGTAAGTGCCGAATTGCCCAGAGCTTGTGAGAACAGGAATGGGATGTGGAAAACATTCTCGTCATAGTGTAACTGCTTCAAATGGTTGTGGTAGAAGAAAAGACCTGCATGCCCTTTGCAAAGTGCCTGGCTTTAATCAGCAGTGATTTTTTCACCTTTTCCTTTTACCTTATTTTGATATCCCCACCACCACCCTTCTTTTGGAGGGTAGCAAAGAATCTCACCAGCTCTTCCACTTCTGTTTTGAAGTCCTTCCCTTTCCTCTCTCTCACCTTCCAACTTGTGGTTTGTAAAGGAGCTTGTGTGTGTAGTTACTATGGAACACTTTTTTGATGAGAGGTTCTTGTTCTGTGTATTCAAGCTGTGAAGAAGAAGTAATTACTTAAATATACCTTGGTGACATGGTCTGCAAATCATGTTTTACGCTGAGAGATTTCCTTTTGATCTCTCAGATATGTCAGCTCTTTGATAAGAACCAAATTTCTGTGTTCTTTTTCAAGGATGTTTTGCTTGGTTCTTTCTAGACTCCGCATTAGGAAATAAAGGGGAGTTGAGATAGGATGCTATCTGACACCTGGAGGTTTGTCTCCTGTTAAAGTTGTGTAGCTTTGCATACATAAATCCCAACTGCAGTGCTGGAGGGGCTATGGTAGCTTCAGCAAGCGTTACTAAAAATTGCAAGTTCACCTTCTCTTAAGCTACTTCTTATTTTTCTTAGTCAATATGGCTTGGTGGGTGAACTTTGTTCTTCAAAGGGCTAAGCACTTTGCAAAGTCTATATAAATCTCAATTTAAAAAAAAATATTGTTATTGCTGGCTGTGCTGCACAGGGGGAAAAAAGAACCCTGACTGCAAGTCTGCACTGCTTTTCCCAGATCAGCAGCCAAAACACCTTCTTAATTTGTACACAGGGTAGATTGGATGTACAAGATGTCAAGGAAGCAGTGTGTATGGATGGGGCCCCGTACCACCTCTCCAGCTGATGTTTTTTGGGTACTACTGAATTGTGAGCAGTCATTTCAGACAAGATGATGGTGAGAATGCCACCCATTTACAATCACTGCTTGTTGTCTGCCTCTGAGATTTGGGTTTTTTTTCATCTGCCTACATTTCTGGCGGTGCCACTGACCTTTCTGCTTTTCTGACACCTCCAGGTTCTCTCCTAGAAAAGTTCTGACTTGAGTGAAAAGCAAAATCACAAACTGTTGAGTGACAGTCTAAGGGGAAATTTAATTGATGCATATATTCTCCTTCCTTCGTCCTTGATGCTAGGAAAGTTGGGATGGCCTGTTGAAATAATCTACTTTTACAGAGTTCTTTTGTATTTGTTGTCACCATGAGACAACAAAACCATCTGTATCAGTAATCATATTTATTTTGGTTTTGGCATGATGCTTAGATTGAATTGCTTCTTCAATTCAAGATAAGGGTGTTTTCAGCTTCCTGTTTTGGCTTTTCCCTTCTTTTTGTCTAAATCAACAGAAGATCAAATCAATATACTTGAATTTCAGGTTCTGTATGGATTATCCACAGACACCTACTTTTCCGGTCAGTCTGGAGAAATCAGTGTAACTCAGGTCTGCTTGATGTTGCAGTAATTTTTTTTTCCTGCTGAGAGAAAAGACTTTTTGAAATATGATGATTTTATTGTCTGTTGAGAAATTTTCAAGATTGTCTTTATAACTTGGAAAATATTAGTACTTGGCCAACTTGTATCTCACAATTTTTATAGCACTTCTGCTCTAAAGTATATTCATTTATTTTAATTTCCTTCACTTCAGCCTTACAGCTATTTTTCAGCTTTTGCTGTGGAGGTGGACTACAGGTCTTGTAAATGTCTGGGTAATCGCTTCCTCTGGAAATCTTCTCTGGGCTGTAGCCTTCGGGGTTTTTGGACACTGCTGAGCTAATTGCTAGCTCCTTGTGGTTTCCTTTAGAGGCTTCTGGGCTGCTAAATAAGAGATAGCAACCTTCAGAAAGGGGTTGCTGTTTGCTAATGATATGGTTCTCTTAAACCCTGGGAAATTCTGCTTCTTAAACCACTGGCATTTTCAGGCGACTGATCTTCCATTGAAGCCGTGAGGTATTCAAGTCTCTGCGACAAGCACCTCTGTGATGTTTATCCAGTAGCTGATCTTGCTTGAGTGAATAGACTAAGAAATGGAGCCGAGTCCAGACTGCATCACTTGAGATGCCTGTGGTGGTGTGAGCACCATCATGTTCAGAAGCAAAGGTTATCTTGATCTAGTAACTCCCTGTTATCATTTCAAGCTGTGGTGTGATTCTGTGATATACCACATGTATGTATATATATGTGTGGATCCAGATACATATAGGAAGAAAAGAGAGCCAGAAGTTTTGAATTGCTCTTGTTTCCCAGTTTCTGGATTCTTGGTAAATCCCTGATTCTCTCCTTAACGCCTCAGAAATAACATGTCCCTTTTCATCCTCCAGCTTTTATGGATGGATGATTGTAATTACACTTGGCTTATTGACACTGAAATTTGCTGCAGATGAGCTCAGTTGAAGGGAAGTCACTCAGCTTCTCTTTCCATGGAGTTTTAAGCAGTGCTTTGAAGTTGGAGTTTAGAATAGGAGTGGGTATTAACAGGAGTGCAGGTTATTCACCCCACTCTCCTCCCCATGAATCTCGAGGTACCATGAGGGCTGTAAGATGCTCCATGAGCTGTGATAGAACGTTGCTAATCACACACTGCCTCTGGTAAGCGGGTAGAGATTGCTGTTGTAAATCACTCTGCAATCCTTTTAACAGGATGATGGGCCTTAATTTCGTTTTATGACATTTGTTCTAGCGGGTCAGAAACTGTTTATGGATTTGATGACATTTCTGCTGTTGAAGATGTCCTAACAGAAATAAAGCTGTTTTTACTTTTTTCTCCCAATAGTGTTTTAACTGAATTGCTTCCTTGTGTGCCAGTTGCTCTTTCTTCAGTATGGAAGCAAGGAACATCCCGATAGAGAATAGCCAGCATAAGTGCACATCAGGAGTGTAAATAATTTAAAATGAGTGTTTTGCATTCGGTGGATTCTGTCACCTTTGCACTAATGTAAGATTTCAAGGTTTTTGAAGAAGAGGTAACTTCAGGATCTTTCTGGTGAACCATTATTTCTTCTTGGGTTTTTTTTTTGTTTTGATTTGGGTATTTTTTTATTTCCTTTGGGTTATTTTGGTGTTATTTACTTTCTCTGTAAATGATAGTCAAAATTTCTGCCGCTTATGAAGCACTTACCATAGACAATATCACAGCGTAATCTCCACTTATATTGCAAGATGTAGAAGTATGTGTCTAGAATAACTTACTTGACATACATCTTCCATTCCCCTGAAGGTTTTAGATTTGGGAGGAAGGATTTTGATTACTGCAAAACTTGCATTAGAATCTTCTATATGTGTATCTCTTTAATCAGTTCTCTTTACACTGCAGTACAGAAACAGTCCTGGAAGTCTTTTTACAGCACTAAAATTATCTGCCACTCAAGGGAAAAGAACTTGCATGAGTTTGTTTAGAGAAAGGTGCATTTGCAATAGAATGTGGCACTTCAGCTACAGTGAGATTTTGAGATTTCAAGAGCCTAGCAAAAAGGTTGGTACTGTGGAAGTGCTTCAACTGATATAAACAGCTTTGTTGCATCATTTTGTTTTTCTACAATTCTCTTTAAGAAATGGAAGAACCTCACTGTGCTTTTAAGAAGAAGGTTAAGTAAGTTTTAAGTAAGAAGGTTACCAGCCATCTTGTGAAAAAAAGAGAATTAAAGCCTAGGCACTTTCTGCAGGCAGTTAATCATTCTGGATGTGGATGGAATATATAGAAAGAAGGCATTTCTCTGGGTGAGAACATAAATGATGCTTTTGATTGAAATCACACAGAATCACCCAGAATCACAGGGTTGGAAGAGACCCATTGGATCATCGAGTCCAACCATTCCCACAAAACNTCAACCGTTCCTCATAAGACTTGTTCTCCAGCCCCTTCACCAGCTTTGTTGCTCTTCTCTGGACTCGCTCCAGAGCGTCAACATCCTTCTTATGGTGAGGGGCCCAGAACTGCACACAGTATTCAGGGAGTGGTCTCACCAGTGCCGAGTACAGAGGGAGAATAACCTCGCTGGACCTGCTGGTGACACCATTTCTGATACAAGCCAGGATGCCATTGGCCTTCTTGGCCACCTGGGCACACTGCTGGCTCACGTTCAGTTGGTTGATGGCTTGCTTTTATCCATCCTCTCCTCACGACTGCTCAGACCCATGCAGGGTTGGAGCTGTGGTGCTATGGACTCCTGCAGTCTTCTCCCTGGCCTTTTTCCACCAGAAGTCCTGGGGTGGGGACAATATTTACCAAGCGGCACAGCAGGGTTGCTTGCATGAGTTTGATGATGTGTGATAGGGATGACCACGTGCAGGTCAGGCAACAAGCACATCTCCAGTCATGCCATAAAAATGGGCAGAAGCCATAGCAGCTAGCCTGGCTCACCAGAAGAAATGCTTTCAACTCTGCTGTAGCTCTTGTCCCTGCTCTCTTTATTTTCCTGGTCAAGAGAGGCTGAATTTCAGAGAGGAATGTTTGATAATTTTAACTGCTGTTGCTGAGATGAGCCCAGAGCTCAAGAATGAGATTTCAAGTCCTGAATGGATCAGTGCTGATTTTGGACCATCTGATAAATTATAATTTAGGTCAGGCCTCGTTGGGGCAACCTGTGGAGAGCAGTATGTTAGATCCTATGGCAGCTGTAACACAGCCCAGCTCCCTGAACAGAATAAGCCAACCCTCTGTAACTGGCCTACTTTAAGATTTTCTTTTAATAGACCTGATGGCAGACAGGTGATTTTTATTTTTTTAACAGGTAGACAGTTCTTATGCTACAACCATGCTTTCCTCTTATCAAGCAAGATAAAGAGTACCTGTTGATCACAGTTATCCTTTTACTCGCTTGCAGGCACTGTAAGAACATTGGAGGAACAAGGGGTGCTTTGAAATGCAGCCTTATCTCTGACTGTGGTTCTGCCTCTTTTCCAGACAGAGCACTGTGCAGAAACTGAGCAGGACCCGGCTAGGCACATGTTGCTCAAAACATGTAACTGCAGCCTCTGCCACTGGGCTGCCCATTGTCCTGCTTTGGAGACTATGAATTTTCAAGAGTTTGAGCCAGGTTTCATAGACCAGAGAGAAATACATTTGCTGTAAATGTGAGGGCACCCTCTTTCTGCCTGGAACAGCCTGAGCTGGTTATGAGCACAGAGCTGCTATTGTTCTGCCCTGGGAGATTGTGCTAAAAGCTTTGAAGCAGCGCTTGCATGTAGGTGTCAGTTTTCTAAGCAGCATTTTTTCTCTTTCCTTGTTTAAAAAAAAAAAAAAAAAGAAAGAAAGAACTCTGCCACCCTCCCTTCCCTCCCAGCCTTTTCTTGGCAGTGGGTGTTTGGGTAATTGTTGATTTTATGATGTGTTGTTTAGGCTTCTCAGTTTTTCTTTGGCCTGGCTATTTAACTTCTTTTCCTTGTTGGATCAAAATCAGCATCTGCTCAGTGAGTTAGTGCAGAAACTTTGCCATTACAGATAATGGAGATTCATAATGTTGTATTATGCAGTATATTTTGTGGAGCATTATAAGTGATAGGTGATAAATTATTGTGTATGGCCAGCACTTATATTTTAAAATTCCTTTGTGAAATCAAAAGATTAATTAAATGGCTGCAGTATAAAATGTGGGCAGGTGCTGAAGAACTAAAATATGCCATACTGCTCTCGTGTCTCAGCTGCACTGTGCTGCTTCTGGGCTTCTTAAGCTCAGCTCAAGTGAACAGGGTTCATCAACATTTGAATCTTGTAAGATATAAAAGACGTCATCCTGCCCTGCCTCTGCATAAATCTTGGTCAAGCGCCAGAAGACACAATGAAACTGTGTCTTAATCTACAGGCTCAATTCAGATTGGATTATATCGATAAGTTTCAGGATGGTGCAGTTTATGTAGGATGACCAATAATCTCCCATCCTGCATGACTGTTTCCCGTCTGGTGACCTGCACCTGACTGTTATTGTATGGGGAACAGCAATCAGGGTAAATTCCAAAACATATAGATTCAACCAGTGTTTGAGAAGGCCTAGGGAAGAAATTCTTTTCGGCTTCACCATGTGCTGGCTACGTGTTCCCTCTTATCAAAATCTAAAATTCTACGCAGAGTGGAAAAAAAAGAGGCATCTGTTTATACACGAAGAACATGAAAGTCAGTGAGTGGGGTGGAGGGAGTGTAGGAAAGAGCCTACTATGTCATGCTTTATTACTCTTCTCTCCATCAGAAGACAAATCTAGAGTGAGTTAAGGCAAATGTGGAAGGAGTGACCTTTATTTCTTTAGAGAGCCTGTAGGGAACATGGGGTGATTGAGCACTAGCGGAGAGAAACTTCTGAGCAGGTATGTGTAAGTTGTAGGCCATGCGAGATAGAGTCCCCGTGGTCTGTTCAAGGACATGATATTGCTATATTCAAGCATCAGAAAATAAGCTTTAAAAATGTAAAAAGTGAGAAAAGTCATTCCCCTTTTATTTATGTTTTTTGGAGAATTTTATACTTGCATGGACTGGGCTTTTAATCTTTTACGTGAAACCATGAAAGCTAGACTCTGTTCTTTTTCTGAATGAAATGTCAGTGTGTTGGACCTGATTCCATTTCCTGGAGTTTTAGGAAGATCACCAGGACATATGTTTAAAAGGATGAGAGTTGGCAGAGTAGGAATCACTATAGGATCCCTGTAGTGATTCCTGTAAGCGAGGAGGAAAGACTTGAATTCTTTCCTCTATTACTCTCTTGGACAGTGGATAAATATGAATTTACTCCCCTGTTTTCATCAACGTCCTGGTGTTTTTCCTGAGGCAGAACTACGACATGAGGAAGACTGTATGTGTTCCTATTTGCCTGGATCTGCACAGGGTATCCTCTTAGAGGGAACACGTAGAAAAGGGCAGAAAATACAGTGTAGGTAGGAATGCAAAGTTTGTGGGAAAACAGGCAGCGGCTGGGGAGGAAAGGAGTAGCACAAATTGCAAAGCCATTTGGAAATGTGGTAAAGAAGCTGGAAAGAAAATATAGTAAAACCAGTAACGAAAAAAAGATGCAACAAAATTAAGAGATAGTGTGTTTTAAATTTAAAATTATAAGGAGTTTAATGAATTGCTTTCAGGGTGGGGAAAAGAAAGGGTAATAGCATTACGTCATTTAACCCCCCATAGGAATAATACCCAGCTGAGAAAGTAGAATTTGTGAAACCTTGTTTTATAGTTAATAAACATTTCTGTGAGATGCTGATTAGGGTTGTTGAATTAACAGCATTGGATGTGAGGCCATTTGCCACCCTCAGATGAGAAGGGTTGGTTGTGGGTTTTTTTTTCTTAAATAAATAATTCAGTAACTTCTCATGAGCTTTAGTGAGCTAGCACTAGCATGACAAAGTTAAGATTTTTATCATCCCTTTTGATCTCTACTAACTTGCTGTTGTGAGAAGTGTAGCTTGTCCTTGAGCTGGAACTGCTGCATGCTGTTCACGGCACACAAGTACAGTGTTTATTTAGCTGAGACTGTGCTGCCTTTGCTTCAGCCAGCTGAGGGGGAAAGGAAATTCATGGGTACACTTTACCACATGGAGATGCAAAAGTTTCAGCTGGGGCAGAAGATCTGGTGCTTTGTCTCTGCTGTTTCAGAAGAGATGAAGATGTTGAGGAGCTGAAGGAAATGCCGATTTACCTTTTTGAAAGAACAGAGCAGAACCCAGCAGAAAAAGACGCAAACAGTGGGTGCAAAGCTGGTGTTGAGGGAACTGGGGTTAGCTGAGAGAACTGGGGTTGTTAATCTGAAGACGACTTTTCACCCTCTGCAGCTACCTGAAAGGAGGTTGCAGCTGGGTAAGTGTTGGTCTCTTCTCCCAAGTAACAAGTGAGGATGAGAGGAAATGGCCTCAAATTGCACCAGGCGAGTTTTAGATTGGATATTAGGGAAACCTTCTTTATTGAAGGAGTGGTGAAGCACTGAAAGATGTTGCCCAGGGAAGTGGTGGAGTCTCCATCCCTGGAGGTGCTCAGAAATATGTGTAGATGTGGCACTTCGGGGCATAGTTTAGTAGGCATGGTAGAGTTGAGCTGAAAACTGGACTTGATGATCTTAGAGGTCTTTTTCAACTGTAACCTATGTTTCTGTGCGTGGGTATGTTATTTTGCCCATTCAGAGAGTGCATAAGCCCAGAGAAAAGCGATCTGGAGAATGACAGAGCCTCCCTTCAACTGGGGAGGTGGAACTGGGCTTGCCGGCTGCCTTCTTATGGATTGATTAATGGTAAAAAAAGTGGTAGTTGCTAGGTGGCAAGTGGAGCTGAGAAGCCAGTCAAAGAGGGAATGTATTTTCAGCAGGTATAAGAAATTTGCTTTCCTTTTTGTCCCTGCAGCATACCTGAGAAAGCCTTGTCTACTTTAAATTGTGAAAAGTAATCATCTAAATCTGCTAAAAATACTCTCTTTAAATTCTTACTTTAATCTGATTTTTATTGTGTAGGTTTCAGAACAACCCCTTAAACAATCCTAAGCATGTTTACGCCATAATAAAAGAGAATTTCTTTGTGTTTATGTTTCTCTTACCAGCCTCCACCAGGGAACCTGGAGAAAGGTTCTCTAAGGAGCTGTGGTGCGACCAGTTGATGAGACAAAAGGGAGAACCAGGATGCCAGCACCAGGGGTGTCTGCCAATACAATTCTAAAATGAAGAAATAGCGCATTTTGCTGTGGTTTTTTTTTTTCGAACAGCACAGAGAAAGAAAATGGTTAATCTGTGTATATCTGAACTCTGAATGTGGTGTTTCATGTAGCAAAATTCATTGAATTTTCTAGGGTAGATTACAAGGAAATAAACTTAGGTGACTTTCCAGAACATGTTACTTCTTTCCTTTTTTGATAGGAAAAAGGAAGGTGAAATATCAGATATCAGTTTTCCTGATGTGCCATTCACAAAATTAATGTTAAGTATTAATGCTTGTTTTAGCGTGCCACTCAGCATACTATACTAGGTACTTGTAGGGATAAGAACAGTCCAGGATAATTCAGGCTCAGAAATGTTCCCAGCCCATCTTCTTCGTTGTTGCTTGCCTAATGTGGCATATTAGCTTCTTTGCACCCTACCTGACTGATCTCCATACATCTTAGTAAGGCACCTGACAGTAACTGTAGTTTTTTTTCTCTTGACAGCTGAGTGAGGGATAAGACGTTTATATCATTCATTATGTTAAATCCATCATTAGGAAGATTCATTTGATATTGCTAAGATGAATATGAGATGTTTCTTCTTGTGCCTGATTCTATCCTTGGCATGGTAGGACCCTATGAATGCTTGAAAAGAAAAGGAAAAAAACCCCATAACTGCCTTCACGGTGACAGTTCTGAATACTGCGAAGCTTGCTAGTGCACACTGAAGGGCTTAATCGTAACATGTGGCTCTCCGCCAGTTTTCCTCCTGTAATTGTGGAACAGGGATGACAAAGCTATTCAACATAGGCATTTTGTTTCTCGTGTGTGGTAGCTTTCTTGATGAATTAATAGAAGTGCAAGCATATACTGTGCTGCTTGTGGTTGCTGTACAATAGGAAAATAAGATGCAGTCTTCAGATTATTTAGCAATTTGCAGTCCCAGTCAGCAGAATTCATATTGATGGAAGATTTTGCAAATTTTTTTTGATTTTTTTTAATTTTTATTTTATATGGTAGGAAAAAATTACTTGTGACCCCAAATAAAGTAGGGTCTTTGTAGGAAAATATATATGTACTTCAGTGAAGTAGCATGTAATGCTGCAAAAATGTTATGAATTTTCATGGCTGAATATGCAATTAGTTTTCTATGATAAAAATCATGATGCTGTACTTCGGAAGCAGTGCTTCAAACACAGCTGAAGTGTAAGTGGATGTTTGTAATTATTTTTTGGGCTCCCTGGGAGTGTCTCTTCAGGCTGATGAACTCGCCTAAAATTCAGTTTGAGAGAAATTAGGTGAGAGAGTGATATAGTGAGGCAGAGATGGTGTTTGTCACAGTAGGATCTCAGAAGAGATGCCCCTCATGGCAACAGAGAGTAAGCTGCTCAGAAAGCATCTCTTCCCATGAGGGCTTTGCCAGGGAGCCACGGCTCAGATGTCAACATGCAGAGCAGAAGGGAAACAATAGTTTTGCTGGTGTGTAAAAAGCATGACTCGGAGAGCTCTGGGTGGACAACTGTGGGTTTCATCCTATGAGCATGAAACTTAACAAGCCCATGCCTTGCTTATGCTTAGAAGGGTTGAAAGTTTTGATATGAGAGATATATGGATCTGTGTTTCCAGCAAATAAAAGATACTACAGATTTCTGGAGATTTTTTTTTGCTCCAAAAGGCAGGTGCAGTTTTATACATAAACCAGTCATGTAATTGTGCGTATCAGCACTATATATTTTTAACCCCAGGTACCAGCCTAAGAAGGAAAGATGATATCTCTTCTTCTCTTGAGGTAAAAATATAGGAATTGGAATTTACCTACTAGCTGGGGTCACTCCATCACAAGGCAGAAGGTTCATTAGAAAGAAATGGGTATAATATGTTTAGAAGAGCCAACTCTTGTCAAGAAAGCTTGGTTGTTATAAGCAGCATTGCACGTCAAGCAAACCTGCTCGGTTGCATCAGAGATAGGCACTGTGCATGGAAGCGGCCTGGAGCAGAAGCTTGGCAATGGTAGTGGCCACAAATCCATCTGTTCCTCAGAGATGCTGCCACCAGCATGGGTGCAAGAACAGAGCAAACTTCAAAGCCCCTTTGAGAAGCTCTTCCTTTTTTTTTTTTTTTGCCTGCCTTCGGTTGTGCCAAGTTGTATGTGCTGTGATTTCCCCCAGAGGCCAGTGCTGGGGATCGTGGTTTCTGACTCTTATTTTTATTGCAAGTTAGGATCATTGCTCACTCTCAAAGAAGAGCTAGTAGTGAACGGCATACAGTAATGCTCTTTATTTGCTTTGATAGAGTATGCTTGTAAAGTGCCAACGTTTGAGATCTGTTTCAGCACAAAAAAAGGCTTCACCTTCAGATTTGAATATCATTCTGCCAAAGTGAAAGGAGCGTTTTCCTCCTGACAGATTGTTTGTTCTTGGTTAAACAGCAGGCAGACACTATCTTGTTCAGTTTACTTCTGAAGAAGTGACTAGACGGTTTAATCCTGCCCAAAGAGCATTAACATTTCTAGAAGTTCATTGAGGACAGGATGTAATCTATCAGGAAAATAACATTTTAATTAGTATTCCTGCTGTCCTTCTGAGGAGCAGAAGATTTGGGAGGATTTGACTGAAGGTAAACCCCAGAAGGACTCTTCTTTTTGTAAAATGTGCTGTCCTCAGGGTAGGAAAACCCCAGGACTAAAACTAGCCTAGGAGCTAGCAGGGCATGTGCCTTCAGAGCTGGGGAATACAGATAGAGGAAACACCTCCTGACTGTGATCTGCAGTACAGCTGATGTTAATTTTGGTCTCCTGTTCCCATATTGCTAAAGAAATTATTGTCACTGCACTCCTTTGTTCAGAAAGTGTAAGGAAGTTTTCAGCTCTTGCCCCTTTCTGTGTTTAGGGGGAATTTCAGGGTGTCTGTCACGTGTAGAGATCTTCAGTTGTCACAGGTGCAGGGACGTTCAGGTGTTGGGCATCCCAGCACAGCTTTCCTAGGCATCCAAGAGAGAATACTCCAATAAGCTGTAGTCCCTGTTGGGAATTACTAATGCAAGTTTCTCTGTGATTGAGATGACTTTTAATGGGACACAGCAATGTTGTCATGGGGAGAGAGAGAGAGCTTGAAGTGTGGGGGTCTCCTAGGGGAGTTTGAACAATATATCAGTTTGATTTTGCATGATTGTCTGGGTATATGCAAATGACCACTTCAAAATAATTTCACTATGTGGTCCTTTCTAATACCAAAAGATCTGATGCTGCAGTAGTTTCCATGGTCATTAAGCTAAATCCTACATTAGTTTCAAGTTATAAGAAGCTGAAATCAGTAAGTAAAAAAGATAATGTTGGAGTCAGAGGGAAAACGATCATATGATAATCATTTTCACTCTGTTCACTGTCTTCAGCTGTTGATGAGTCTTTTGGATGTTTTCTGGTGGGAGGAGGTGTGCTTGCATAGATTCTTTTATTGTGAAACATTATGATTCATTGGGATGGAGCTTTCACGAGAGGGATTTTAAAGAAAATAAACCTGAAATATTTGAATAAAAATGACTAAAAGAAAGTTCCCATTGTTAACTTGAGCCTTCAAATGTAAACATGCTTTAGGATTAAAGCTGTAGCCATATTCCAGGTTCTGATACAGGTGTCTTATGCCATCAGTTAGGCTTTCTCAAAACACTGTACTTCTTCCTGGAATAGTTCTGACCTTAGACTACTATCCTTGTCCAGATTTTGAGCCCTTCCTCAGAAGTGTGATACCAACTGAACCTTTGCAAGGAAATACTTGCAAGACAGGTTAAAATGAGGAAACAGTGAATGTTCTTCTTTGCCCATTTCTAGTTGTTTGCCTAAACTGCTGTAGTTGAGACTTTCCTAAGAAAATCCACTTAGTGTGGAACATGACCAAACAAAATTTAAAAGGCAACTGAAACCAGTATTTAATAATGAAAAGTGCCTCACAAACCCAACTGTAGATGGTACTACTTAGTTCTATGGAATGTAGCATGTTTTTTATGTACTGTCTACTTAAACTAAGTTATCCAAATAAACGTAGGAAGGTTTTGAGGCTTTATGGCTTGTCTGTCTGCCAGTTGTGCCTTTGCTTACAAGCATCATTGCATACAAACAGAATCCAAGCTGAAATACTAACACTCAACCACTGACATCTGTCTCCAATCTCGTTCAGTGGTGGTGGTTACCTAGAAGTGCTATCTTCAAATTTTTGTTGATGGAGTATTCTAAAGACTGAAAAATCTTCAACCGATCACATCCTGGCCATATCCAGTTGATATTTCCAGTACTGATGGTTCAACAACAGATGTTACAACAATGTTGATACTGCTTCTGTTGAATATAGTGCTTTCCTTTTGTGTGTCTTAACCAAGTGAGGAAGCTATGTTTTTCTGGGATTTGAGTATATCTCTGCAGAGCAGAGATGAAGTCTATGCCCTGTCCCAACTGATGGCAAGGAGTCCTATGCTCAGTGGTAAGGTGTTCTTGTTAAGGACTTTGAGTCCTGAAAGCACTGGGAGTGACTCTGGGTGCATTCATTAGAAGCAGACAGATTCAAATGGGAGCAGAATGATTATGTTATTGACAAGCTTTTGAGTTGCAGAGATTTTACATGTGCAACATAATTCCAAGTAAACAGAGTTCAGAAGAAGGATGAAGAGGTGGAGGAAGAGCAATGATTTCATTGCCAAAGCAACAATTTCATGAGCTGTAGGCACTATTAGCAGAAAGAATGGCCAGTGGTGAGTTGAATATCTCTTGAAATGCTCTTAACTAGTTGCCTTTTAAATGTGACTTGATCTTTTTAAAGATGACTGAGAAGGCTATTGTACGTCTTTAAAAATTCACAGCACGTCACCTTGCTGGATATTAGGTTTGATGGAGAAAAATTAATTCACAGCATCATCCAATGCCTGTAGTGGATTGAGGAGCACTAGCATGCAAACTATTATGATCATAGATAAGCAGACAAAGTAAAATGGAAAGGTTAGAGATTGTAACTTTATCAAGTGGTGCTTAACAATTTTTTTTCTTAATTGTAAAGAAAAAATTAGTTCCTACCTCAAGAAAAACAATGTTATTTATGTTGCTTTCTGTTAAATATAATACTATTTCATTAATTTTTAAAATGTCTCCATGCCCAGCATAGCTCAGAGCTACTGTACCTTTAAAATATGAATGTGAGATCCAAGAACTACAGACGTTAAAGGCTGTTGGCATTAATTGTAGATTAAGGACTTCTTGGAGATGTTAACGGTTTTTTCTTCTGCTAACTGTAATGTGGTTTGCTTTTTGGACTGAAAGGAGGACAGACAGGGTTATCTTGTGTAATTTTCTTCCAACTGTGCATTCAGAAACAACGTTTTAAAAAATATGGAATTAAATTTGAATTATCTTCTGGATTGCAGGCACAACAGGCTAATGCAGCTGTAGAGATGTGCTTAAGTAAGAGTTTATGTTATGAAAAAGTTATTTCTGAGTAATTATAAACAAAATCATAGCCCTTGGGATAATATAAAACTATTACTCATAGAACAGTTGTTTTGTTACCACTAAAATACTTAACTTTTTCATGCAAATTCAAGGTCAGCGACTGCTTTCAAGGTCCAAAGTAGCAATTCTGCTGTAGCAGCCTCAGTGCTTGAGGGAAATGGATGGCTCAGACTATGTCCTAAGGGCTACTTCTTGCTAATGTACAAGTAGTAAGCAGAAAATATCAACTAAGAAAAATTGTGTGAATAGTCCTGCTTTCTACTTTTCTAATTATCTTCTAAAATACAGAGATCAGGAAGGTGAATATAAATCTACAAATATTTCTCTGCATGGATATGCCACTGATGATTACTGTTTCTTTAGGTAATGACTTTGCTTTGCAGATTCAATGAGAAGCTTTGGCTTCGCTCTGCTGGATGTTACAGACTTAGAGAGGGATAAATGCTCAGATAGCCATGTGAAATGTTGACCAGCAAGAGCAGAGTGCTTTTAGTTAAGTGTCATTTCTTGCACTGAGAGGGGACCCTGAACCCAGCCAGCAGGAAGAGCCAAGAGAGCTTTAGATGCTCATCAGTGGTTTTGTGGCCTCAAGGGGAGCAGGCTGAGAGGGCCTGGCTTTGGACCTTGCTAATGAAAATGCTTCACTTCCAATCATGAGCTCATCTCCAATTACAGGCTCACCTCTCTACTCCATAGGTCGTCTCAGTAAACTTGAATTTGATGAGAAGTGTACTTAGTGTTGGGATGGAGAAGACCAAAGCTCAGGTCTGTGCCCAGGTGGAATGTGTTTGTGAAGGGGTGTAGAGGTTGGTTTTCCTTACCTCCAGACTCATGTTGCCTGTCAACATAAAGTCAAGTACAGGTGGAAAAGGTGGAAGAGTGTGGGTATGACTTGGCAGCTTTAAAAAGAAAACACATGTAAAACAAGAGCTTGTTGTTTTGTTACAAACACGCTGAAGTGTTATCTTTAATGTAGCTAATTTTTTTAAGGAATTTTGTAATGCCTCCTGTTCGTCAAAGCTGCCTGAAATATCTTTCCCAAACTTTCTTTTTGGAATATGTAAGATTGTGTTCTCGTGCTTGCTGTCAGTATTCAATGTGTTCTTTTTATTTAAACAGATATTCTCTTTGGACAGTAACGGAATGTCTACTTACCCAGTGTAATATGAGTAAAAAGTGCATTCAAACTCATAATTCGAGTGCAAAACCTATAGTGTGGCACCTGTACTGCATGAACTTCAAACCAAAATGCCATTTTTTGTCACAAGAAAGAGTGAGAGGTTTGGAGGTTTGATCTTCCCTTCAAGAATCTAACCAACTGTCGAATCACTATTGCTCTGTAAGTGATACAGGGCTTGTTGCTGTTACTGTCGCAGAGTGCATGGGTAGTTGTTATTTCCCTTGTAGCTGCAGTTTGTTCAGGCTGTAGAAGTGGTGGGGAGGTCTTACTGTGTACTGATGGTGTACCCTATGAAGAGATTCCTGCTTCTCTGATGTGTCATTTCAAAGATGGCAGATGGTGTAAAGAGACAGAGCACTCCAAGCTGGAAAAGTATCAGGAAAGTGTAAACAGATGAGACCAGAGAGACCTGGTAACCCAGACTGCAAGCAGAACAGCTTATGGGGGGAAGGTGTCTTTCAGTGACCCACTATTTGTGCTTGAAACTTATAACTGCCCACATCTTGGAAAACCAGTCTAAATCATCCTCATTACTTCTACCAAGTACTTGTGTTTGACACTGCCTTAAAAGCTGAAAAAATAGCTCTTAAGGAGCCTGCTGGGAAAAAAACATAGAGCACCACCCATACGAGGACAGGCTGAGAGAGTTGGGGTTGTTCAGCCTGGAGAAGAGAAGGCTTGGAGGAGACCTTATAGTGACCTTCCAATACTTGAAGAGGGCTACAAGAAAGCCAGGGAGGGACTGTTTAAAAAGGCTTGTAATGATAGGGCTAGGAATAACAGGTATAAACTGGAGAGGGGCAGACTTAGGCTAGACATCAGGAAGAATTTCTTCATGATGAGAGTGGTGAGGCCTTGACACAGGTTCCCAGGGAAGCTGTGGTTGCCCCATCCCTGGAGGTGTTCAAGACCAGGCTGGATGGGGCCTTGGGCAGCCTGATGTGATGGGAGGTGTCCCTGCCCATGGCAAGGGGGTTGGAGCTAGATGATCTTAAAGGTTCCTTCCAACCCAAACTATTCTGTGATTCTGTGATTTTAAAATTGTAATGTGGTTATTTTTAATATTAGTAGTACATTGGTATGATTGGAGTGCATATCTGCAGAAACTGAGCAAATGTTTAAAAGTTAAGTTTTCTCTTAAAAACTGAAGTGAAGAAGCAATCTGGAACCTGAAAAACACTGGAGCTTTTAAAATGAACTGGGGTTTTATGAGTCCATTATTAACAGGATTGAGTCTGTGGTTTGCTTGACCTATCAGCATTTTACACAATTTTTCTTAGTAGGTCCATTGACTTTTGCTCAGAAATTACCAACCTCTAGAGGAGGAGGAACTGTGTCCTGGTAATGAATTGAGAAAAAAAAAAAAACAAGAGACAAGACCTCAAAGCAGCTGAAAAACAAAAAACATCGTGGCCAGGACAACAGTCTGAAAGCGAGCTCTTGAGCAACTAGAGAGCTGTGTTCAAAACTTACAGCTGCTTGCTGCTCAAAAGCAGCAGCAGCAAAGTTCAGGAAGTCTAATTTGAAAGTTGAATGTTTAAATTAGGCAACTATACTCTTCCATTTTTAGGCATCCTAGTGCTTTTGTGTGCTAGGTTTTGGACTTCTTCATGTTGGTGCTTTGAATTGTCAGCCTAAGCATTCAGAAATCATGAATCAGCCTCTCTCTCTGCCTCCAGTGGCTTAGAAACCATGAGACTTTAAGAAGTAACAGATGTTTTGTTCTTTTTATTTGCCTCCTGTTTTTTGAGTTTGCTGAGTTCATATTTTTAAAGTGTTTCTCCTCAAACCCCAGGCTAACACTTTATTTATTCACTCCTTAAATTTAAAACAGATTCTCGCATCAGTTTCAGTAATGGGGGCTTA
>WAAB01014244.1:0-62754 GCA_013389865.1 Piaya cayana | reverse complement strand
GAAAAAAAAAAAAACAAGAGACAAGACCTCAAAGCAGCTGAAAAACAAAAAACATCGTGGCCAGGACAACAGTCTGAAAGCGAGCTCTTGAGCAACTAGAGAGCTGTGTTCAAAACTTACAGCTGCTTGCTGCTCAAAAACAGCAGCAGCAAAGTTCAAGAAGTCTAATTTGAAAGTTGAATGTTTAAATTAGGCAACTATACTCTTCCATTTTTAGGNAAAAAAAAAAAACAAGAGACAAGACCTCAAAGCAGCTGAAAAACAAAAAACATCGTGGCCAGGACAACAGTCTGAAAGCGAGCTCTTGAGCAACTAGAGAGCTGTGTTCAAAACTTACAGCTGCTTGCTGCTCAAAAACAGCAGCAGCAAAGTTCAAGAAGTCTAATTTGAAAGTTGAATGTTTAAATTAGGCAACTATACTCTTCCATTTTTAGGCATCCTAGTGCTTTTGTGTGCTAGGTTTTGGACTTCTTCATGTTGGTGCTTTGAATTGTCAGCCTAAGCATTCAGAAATCATGAATCAGCCTCTCTCTCTGCCTCCAGTGGCTTAGAAACCATGAGACTTTAAGAAGTAACAGATGTTTTGTTCTTTTTATTTGCCTCCTGTTTTTTGAGTTTGCTGAGTTCATATTTTTAAAGTGTTTCTCCTCAAACCCCAGGCTAACACTTTATTTATTCACTCCTTAAATTTAAAACAGATTCTCGCATCAGTTTCAGTAATGGGGGCTTAAAGAAGAAAAATTCCATGCTCATGACAAAATGATGAGTTGGCATTGCTTGGTTACTTTAAGTTGTCTTTGGAGTATAGGATGGTATTTGATTTTCTGGGTTACCAGGCACAGTCCTCTCTTATTGTAAGCAACCATTTTATATAATACCACCCAAAATATCTAATGACCGTACATTTACTGCTATATATATTCACTATAGAAAATTCTTCCAGAACCTAATTAACCAGTTCTAAAATGTCTTCTAATTTCTAGTCTAAACATATTCATAGCCAGGTTAATACCGATTTGTTCTTGTATTAACATCATGCTTCAGCTGCCATGAGTGTGTAATGTTCCTTGAGTTTTATTTCTACTTTTACTGTCTTTCCTGACACCTGGCTTTTCATAGAATCACAGAATCATTAAGGTTGGAAAAAAATCTTTAAGATTACCCAGTCCAGCCATCAGATCAACACTACAGCGCCTGCTAAACCATATGCCAAAGTGCCACATCTGTGTGGTTTTTTTAACACCTCCAGGGATGGTGACTCCACCATTTCCCTGGGCCGCCTGTTGCAATGCTTCACCGCTCTTCTGGTACCAAAAGATTTTTTTCTAATATCCACCATCATCATTGTGAACTACGAGAAAATTAGCACTAAATCAGTATAGCCTTCAGCTGTCTTAAGCTTGTAAACCATCCCCAGAACACAGTGGCCTGTCTTTCTTTCACATCTTTGATGTGAGTCAATTGTATATATTTCGCACATTTAAATATAATGTTCAGATATTGACTCATGAGTTTCAATAAAGGTAATGTAGTCTACAACCAAATAAGGTTAACGCTGCCCCTAGGAAGCAGAGTGATCAAAAGTATACATGTGCTTTTGATTAACAGTTCATCCTAAACATTAAGTTGAAGTTAATATGCAAAGCGATTTAATGTCAGTATGAGAACAAGGAGGGAAGGTATGCTGCTTACCTCCCAGGTGGCGTAGTCTAGCCTAGTATGTAACTAGTTTGACTGGTGATGTATGGAAAGTTGTAGTGGAAATGATGCAAAGACTCAGGCAGAACAGGCATTCTCTGGAGTCTGTACCAGCTAATCATTGCAGATTATGTTACCTCACATTTCAGTCTTACTTTGAGAACACACATTTCAAATCTTGAATACTAAAAAGAAGAAAATTAAGTTAACTTTTGGGGCTTTCGGTGGTGATTTGAATGCTGATTGAGCTGAAGACCTGCACCTTGGTTGGCTGAAAGATTTTATTTGAAATGAACCTGGGCTTGTTTGATGTAATTAAAACAGTGTCTGTGAACATATGGGACATTGTGTCAATTCCTTCGCAGTTAGGTTTCTGATAGATTGGCTCTAAGGAGGCTTCTACCTCCATCTCAGACTTTAACCTGCATGTCTCAAATTCGGTTTTGGTCAAGGAAGGTGATACCTGAAAGTGAGGTACCTTTTCCATGGATATTTGTTGTCTGCTAATAAAATATCTTTTGATAATCTCGTTCTTAAAGGGTCACAATTGCTAGCAGTTGGCAGGTAAGTTGTCCACAGAGAAAGACTTTCAAGACGTAAGATTGGAATAACAAAATGAAGGAAATTTACTGTTTGCTCCCTGTGTTACCGCTTTCCTATATGGTGACCAGAAGGTCTTTATGAGTCATCTCTTCTGCAGCTAATTCATCATTTAAATAGATAAATGAATGTTATTCCCTGTTCACCAGTCTGGTATACTTTGGTTAATCACATGCCAGTTCACAGTACCAGATTTTCTAGAAGGGATTTGCTGTTTTTAGAAAAAGCTTGAGCTGTAGTAATAATGGTGTAGGGGTTATTTTTTCTTTTTCTGGAGAAATATCCCTATATGTAGGAATAGTGGTATATGATCAGACATGCTGCATTTAACCTGTATTTCTGGAAAAGTACTGTTGCCTTTGTCAAAACATATTCACTTGGGATATTTTGGTCTCACTGGCTACCGTATTTTGAATTCCCATGACACAGGGGTTGGAACTATATCATCTTTAAGGCTCCTTCCAACCCAAACCATTCTATGAATTATTTCTCTGAGAATTTGCTTTACTTTTAGGAGGCATTGCTTCTATTTTTTACTTCTGCATAGAGAATGGTAATTGTCTAGAAATTTTGTTCAAAAAGACATAAGGGTTTTGGGTTGGGTTTTTTAAGGCACCAGACTCATTGAGAAATGACTTACTGCTTTAAAGAAAAAGCGGCAAACTAAGGAATATTAAAATATATTCTATGTGCTTGTTTTTATTTTATTCTGTTTGCCTCTCACCGTGTATAGATTTCATTTGATGTTTGTCTCTCTACTCTTGTTCAGCACAGGTCTCCTTTTACTCTTACACTTACACTTTCTCCTCTTTGCTTCATCTTCAGTGAAGGAATGTCATTATTTTCACGCTGCTGTGGTGATGTATGAGTCACTAGACCTTGTAGGGAAAGCAGTTTTGGTGCTTCTGTTGTTGAGCCCTGCCAGCCCCGGTGGGAAAAGATGGGAAGGTGACATCCATTTAAGATCCAGCAGGACCTGAAGAACTTTATCACCTATATAAGCCCTTTAACCTGAGATTAGTTAGGAAGCTTACTCCCTCTCCTGTGACAGGAGCTGGTTTTAGGCTTTGCCTTTTTGCGAGATGAAAAAAAATGTGGGTGGCTCAGAAACTTACCACTGTAAATTGGCTCACATTCCTCATCAGAATGCGGCCTGGGTTTCTGTTTACCTCTCAGGGAACCTACAGCAAGTTGCTTTACTTTTGTTGTTGCAGGTGTTCAGATTTTTGAGGTGAAAACACTAGGCAAACTCCAAGCTGCTGTTGCTTTAGCTGTTCTCTCTCTTTGTTATTGTAATTGGCAAAAGGTTGAGGGTTTGGGGTTTTATTGTTTGCTTATTTTAACCATATAAACAAATGTCAAGAAGGCAAGAAGTTCTGCTGAGGAAATGTAGTATTTATCATTTCAGTTCTAACATAATCAGAGATTAATTTTTATTCTGCCAGACCTTAACTTTTAACCGTGTATAAAAGGGTTATGGAATGAGAGAAGGTGCTGCTTCTCTTTATTTCTGTGTGATTTTGAAATGTACTCAGCTGCAGTAGTGCATGCCTGACCACAGGTAAAACATACAAATGTGCTTATCAGAAAGGAAGGAGAACAACTGTTTGCAAATGTGTTTTGGCCTTTCCCCTGTCCTTGTGAGAGTGCAAGGGGGATTTCCAAAAAGCAAGCAGCCGCCAAGTCCTAGTGGATTTTAGGAATCCTCTTGGTTTAAGGACACAGACAAGTTTTACAGTAGCACTCAGTAACTTGTGGGCAGAATTTTGCTGTGAAGGTGCCACTAACATAGTTGATGCCAGGGCTGTTATGACCCCAGATCAACTGGTGAGCACAAGCTTGTGCTGCCTCCTTGGGTGCCCATGTTATTGGAAGGGCAGGAGTTGGGGTTGCAACAGCTACTGTGGGTTAGCCTTCCAATTATAGACAGAGTGACCTCTTGCCTTTGTGACCAGAAACAACACATTTAAAAACCAGCTGTGTAGTGACCAGCACAATCATTGCAAAGCTTAAAAACCAAAAGACACATCAGTGGACATTGGAAAAGCAATGGATGTAATCTATCTGGATTTCTGTAAAGCCTTGGCATGGTCCCCCAGATCATCCTTCTCTCTAAATTGAAGAGATATGGATTTGATGGGTGGACTGTTCAGTGGATAAGGAATTGGTTGGATGGTTGCATTCAGAGAGTAGTGGTCAATGGCTCAATGTCCAGATGGAGCTTAGTGACAAGTGATGTCCCTCAGGGGTCCATACGGGGACTAGAGCTGTTTAATGTTTGTCGCTGATGATATGAACAGCAAGATCAAGTGCACCCTCAGCAAGTTTGCAGATGACACCAACCTAAGCAGTGCCCATTGTTTCCTCATAAAAGCCATTGAAATAGTAGTATATCTTGTATGTGCAGTACCATCTCGATTGCTCCAACTGCAGGATTAAGTCTCTCGTTTATGACACTCACTTAGTGAGTGATATTTTTCTTTCCAAAGCACGGCTCTTGGTATCCTAGCATGCAACTGCCTTATTACATTATTAAAGTGTTATTTCTATGGATATTCAGAGGCTAGAGGTACAGGGTTTTTATCAACCTACAGCTGTTGGGATCTTAATATTAAAGCTATTTTTGTTGTCAACTTCGGGCAACTTCAGACATTCTCAACAAAGAAAGCAAAGCCTTGTTTTGTTTGCTCAATTTTATTTATATATCTGTTTATGCTGTATGGACTTCTGTGGTGCTTGGAGCTGTGATTTACAGTGTAGCATTTCAAGCCTGTTGTGAAACCTTTAGAGGTCCCTCTTCCCCCCCCCATGTAGGATACTTAGCTAATAGTGACTGCACAAAATATCTTAAATGTAATCACAAAACTAGATTTCACAAACCACTTAGCAGCATCATAAAAGGGTGGTGCAAGCTTTATGCTGACTGTTTGGTAAAGTATACTATTGCTAGAAATAACAGTAAGCAGATTTTTGCCTTTGGCAAATACAGTCATTAAAACAGGGCTATAAATTGCCCCTTGTATAACTACATGCATTGTGTGTGCTATGGGTATTTTTCAGTCTGCTATTCTAAGCAGTGAAGGAAAAAAACATGCATAGGTGTATTTTCAATCTAACTGTATAAATATATAGCTATCTGTAGGTTTTTAAAAGGTATATTTTTCCAGATCATTTATTGGTCTATCAGTGTGGAGATATTGGAATCAGAGACTGAGTATATCAGTTACTTAACTGTTTCTTTGAATTGATGGTGCCACTTCTTCATAACTAGAATAAGTATAGCTATTAGACAGACATGTTGTTCCATTATTTGGCATCTACACCTTAATCAGCAGCCTACACATAAAGCACTTTATTTACATTTCTCCCTGTTTGAATTTCTTCGTTGTTCTTGAAGGCAGCTGCTGAGTAATTTTCTGCTAGCACAGTTTTGCCTGTGGGGCCATGTGTGCTCTGGGAAATAACTGTGAGCCAGTCCTACTGGCTGGCCTTGCAAGCTGTTCAGTTCCTAAAGAGCAGTGCCATGGGGTCACTCAGCACAGGTGCTCAGCACCTTCCAGAATGGGTCTTCCAGTCAAAATTCCATCTTTATTCAGTAAGCTGCTTTAAGCCATCACTTGAAGTCAAAAAGAAGATGGAAGTGCTACTGAATGTTCTGTTGGTTAGTCTTGAGTTCCCTTTCATCAGTGCCTGAGATGGAGAAAACTGCTCAGTGTTGGTGTTCAGGTAACAGATTTACTGCAGCTCATTTTCAATATAGGCCACAACATGACATTGAATGGAATTGGTTGTTATTACTGCGAGAAGACATAGGACTTACATTTTGCTTATAATTCTTACTTATAAGTGTTGGCCAACACAGCTAGGAAGCAGAGGGTTTTGCTGTTACTCATAGCCTGTGCCATAGTTCCACTTTTGGGAGTTGTCCAACTTGTTACATGTCCTCAATGCTATCTTCTTTATTTCTGCTTTGTCTGCTATTGTCTTTTTAAGCTCCTTCAAGACCATTGTCTCGCTTAAAACAAATACACAGGGACAGAGCGTACCCTCGGCAAATTTGCTGATGATAGAAAACTGGGAGGAGTGGCTGACAGACCAGAAGGTTGTGCTGCCATTCAGTGAGGCCTGGATAGGCTGGAAGTTTGGGTAGAGAGGGACCTAATGAAGTTCAACGAAGACATATGTGGGGTTCTACACCTTAGGAGGAATAACCCCCTGCACTAGGTCAGGTTAGAGGTTGACCTGCTGAAAAGAAGCTCAGCAGAGAAGGACCTGGAGTCCTAGAGGACAACAAGCTAACCAAAGGCTGATAATGTGCCCTCAAGGCCAATGCGGCCAATGATATTCTGGGGTGATATAAGAGTGTGGCCAGCAGGCTGAGGGAGGTTATCCTGCCTCTCTACTCTGCCCTAGTGAGGTACTGTCTGGAGTACTGTGTCCAGTTCTGGGCTCCCCAGCTCAAGAGAGAAAAAGAACTACTGGAGACAGAGTCCAGCAAAAAGCCACAAAGATTATTAGGGCACTGGAGCATTTCTGTTATGAGGAGAGGCTGAGTGAACTTGGTCTGTTTAGCCTGCAGAAGAGAAAACTGAGACTATGCTTATAAATATCTAAAGGGTGAGTGTCAAGAAGATGGGATCAGATTCTTCTCAGTGGTGCCCTCTGACAAGGCAAGGGGCAATGAGCCCAAACTAGAACACAGGAAGTTCCACCTGAACACGAGGAGAAATTTCTTTACTGTGAGGGTGACAGGACTGGAACAGACTTCCCAGGGAGGCTGTGGAGTCTCCTTCTCTGGAGATAATTAAAACCTGTGAATACACGTTCCTGTGCTGCCTGCTGCAGGTGAACCTGCTTTAGCAGGGGAATTGGACTAAATGATCTCCAGACGTCCTTTCCATCTCCCACCATTCTGTGATAAGAATTTATCTTTATTTTATTCGCCCCTTTTCCTCAAAAAAGAAAGTGCCATATGTATCTTATCTTGGGCATGTGGGGAAATTGCAAGCAAAAAGCGTACCGGACCATAAACTCTTACCTGTGCTAAGGTTTTGGAGTAAGATTAATCTCACTTGCTTTTCATTGTTTGAACATCAGACTCACAGGGAGCAGGAAATGCTCTCCCATGTTTCAGTGGAACGAGAGGTGCCCCTGTGGGTAATTCACCTTGTGTGTGTCATACATCTGTCTCCAGATGGGATGAATTTTCCCTCACAATACTTCTCTCTTGCCTGACTGCAGAGAGACAACCCAGACGATGACCCTAGACTAAACACATAACTTATAAACAGCCAAAGTTGGGTAAGTTGGATTCCACTGTGGCTACTTGTGCAGCTATGCAACTGCTCTGCTCGCGCCCAGCGCTCACCCCATAGCTCAGCCCTGACAGAAATCTGTTGCCTTTACTGCACTTATTCCCATAATTAAAAGTATATTTAAAAATATTTTGGAGACACCATTGCCAGCAGTTATGAGGACTGAAATGGATTTTAATAGTGTCCTCTCTTGATCGTAATTATCAAAAGTGGAAGAGAGTCGGAGACGCTTTTGTTGAAGTGCAGTTGATGGGTAAGTTCACATCTCAGCTGCTTTCAGCATGAATGGCTTTTTGCACACTGGCAAACATGTAGTCTGTGGAATTTTTATGTTCGGTATTGGATCCACATGTGATGTCAGAGAAATGACCTCAACGGATCTTACGATTTCTCAGGCTTTTAAAATTACTCAGTGTAATATTAACCCTAATTACAAATCTCCAGAAAGGGCATGTATCCAGATATATTCAGCATCGCTCAAAAAGAAACATAAACCCTTCCTTTAAATATTTGATTTAATGTCAGGATATCCTGAAATAGCTGCTGGTGAGAGCTGCTTAATGGGTATGAATTACATTTTTTATTGGGAAATGTTTGTCTTCAGGAGTTTGGTCATTTGAGTTCAGTTTCTGGAGACTATTTAAAATTTCCTGATGATGTCAGCTAATATGCATAATATCTTTTGTGTAACCACTAACAGCACAGGAGACAGAACACCTCAAGAATGTTAATGATACCAAGAAATAAGTGTACCACCATGTTAAAGAGCGTGTAATCCAGAGGGGGAAGCAAATTAGCAATGAGATGAAGGCCCGATTTGTCTGATCAGTTTTGGCTGGTCCGAGTGTTTCTGTGGAAGTACTCTTTCTTTCCTTTCACTGTGAAGAAAGTCCAGGGCAAATGAATGCTTAATTATGGTTAAACGGGGATAAATCTCAACCAAAGCCAGACTCTGAGAGTCATGGGTAAAAATATCCATCCTATTTAACATAAAAACACGTCTCCTGGCTGGCATATAACTGGAGGTGGAGAACGCCCTGATTCAGTGTCGGGGGAATCATGTTACTTCATACTTGACAAGGAAGTGTGTGCAGTTTCTCACAGTGATGTTCATAATTCATCTTTTCCTCACCTTAATTGTTCACAGTCTGCTCATAATTGTTATATGTTGGATGGAAGGAATTATCTGGAGGGGATTGAATTCCTGTTTTGGATCGGATCCTGCTTTTCAGCCCCTTCCACTTTCCCTGTAGGCTGCAGAGAGAAGATATGGGCAGCCTGTGGTGTGGGCATGTGCCAGCACAGGGAAGCAACAGGAGATATTGGCCGTTGGCATTTGCTGCTTCTTAACAACTGGTACTAGTCCTCTCTGAGGAAAAGACTTTGTCCGGGTATAATAGTGAGAGCCACACACTAAATCCATCATGGGACTAATCTCTGTATCATATTGTCACTGAGTAAACCCCACTTTGTTCTTGGACAACATTGTCTGTGCTTTAAGTACCCATAATACATATTGATGATTTTGTTTAGATTTTTGGTACCAGCGAAATTCCAGTGATGAGAGACTTCTGCATTTGCTAATCTTTGCACCTCCTCAGCCTGGTTTTAAACCTGCTATTTTACTACAAGCATGAAGACTTTTTTCTTGGTGTGATTTCTGAAAGGCTAGAAGCAGAATGCAGCACCTCATTTGGCCACCAGGTCTTAAACCTTCCAGGGACGTGGTGGCCAGCCTCCTCAGCTCCTCCAGTGTATGTCCTGCTGGACTCTCCCATTGCAACTCAGCTGTCACTGCCTTGCCTTTACTCAGTTTGGATGAACCTGCTGAGGACTGTTGGAGAGATGGTAAGAATTAAAAAGCCAGCAGAGTGCCGGTGACACATGGCTCCACATATCTCTGTCATCCTGGAAAGCCTCTGCTGCTCTCCTGGCCACAGCCTTGTTTGATGTGCAGGAGTAGACAGGGTATCTCAAGCTGTTCGGTACTGAGTAATTTTAGCCCCCAATTTACTAAATATTTACAGTCTGGAAAGGCGAGAGCTGATAGCAGTGGCTCCTTAGTGCTGAATCAGGGTTACAACTCTCCCTGGCTTAGTCACGCACTGTGCTTTGTCAAGCATTAGGAGATTTTTGATTGAAAATTAGTGAAAGGCCACTGCAAGAAGTGCAAAAACAGTGATCATAGTCCAATGCAGGCATTCTTTCCCTGTGGAGATTTATTCTGAGTCTGATAGAGTAATCTATCTAAGTAAATTAAGGCAAAGAAAGGTAATATCTAATCTGGTAGCAAGACTGTTTCAGTGGATGTGACTGAAATATAGGTGTGTGCTGTCCCAGAACTTCACCTGAAGGTTCATGAGAACATGGATAACCTAAACACTTATAAATGGGCAAGGATGCAGGATATTATATTAAGTCTTAGAATAGGTACAGAAGTATTTTTCAGGAATGAAAAATCTGGAGCAACTTTGTGATGAACCCATTAGTGTAACAGACGATGAGTAAATTCTAAGCAACGCTGTGGTGCCTTTTGTTTACAGATGCTCATGGCCTTTTAAACAATTAACATTTAACTGAAGTGGCTGTTAATACCTGAGGTTTATCATAAGGTTTCTCTATCCTGTTAAAACTGTTCCTAGAAAATAACAATGTCATCCTTTTCAGTATTTTGGCAAATCTGATCCCACTAGTGCAGTGCTAGGCTGGCAGGCCCTCACTGCTTTGTAGCAGCCGATTGCCTTTTCTGCTTAAATGCCTGTCTGGGAGAGAGTTGTTGCTCTCAGGTGAACAATAACTGGTGGTATTGAACATGGCTGTTGCTGGTGCAGCCACCCTTCCGCTGACTCAGTCTCCATCTGGAGGCATCTTCAGCAAGCAGTGTGCTCTCTTTGCCCATTGTTGTGCTTAGTTTTAGCTCCCTTCGCTTTCTGCTGTGGAGTTTTGAAGCCTATCTAAGGAAGAAGTGGGAACACAGCTTTTATTTTGATTATCTGAAATGTCTTCTTGTAGAAGCCAAAATTCTATTTTAAATGGACATAAACCTTCTTATGTTGTAAAGGTTCCTCGGTTCTTTTTTCCCCCCTTTTTTAAATTAAATATTTTAAACAATATATTTCCATGTACAATTGTCTTTCAGTAACCCATTTATGCCAGCTCTACTCTGGTTTACAAAAAAGTAGAGTAAGAAGGGCCAACTCCCAGACGGTTCAGATTTTAGGTTGACTGACTAGTGGTCTGAAAGCACTTATTTCCCCTTTGATGATTGGAGAGGAAGCTGGGAAAATCACTCTTTTGCCTTAGGCACCTCAATGAAGTGCTTAGAGTTAGGTGGAATCAGTTTAGCCTTAACCTTAAAATAAAAAGCAGAAGATGGAGAAGTTTGTTTCTGACAAGTTGCTTAAACCTGACAGATAATAATTCCATGGCAATCTTTATTGATACACTCAAATGACATCTCCGTGATAATCACTTGTAGCATCCAATTATTACATTGTACTGTAAATTGAAGTCTCACTCTTGCATACCCCAGGAAACTGGAAATTACTTGAATACTAACACTGAATAAAGCATATTTGTAAATGTAAATTTGAAATGAGATGCATGCCACCTTTAAGTACAGAAGGGCTTGGTTTTCAGCCCTAAGTAAAAAAAAAAGCACAAATGAGATAAAATCAAATCCATTTTCCAGTTACACACATTATGCTCAAGGTTAAATGAATTGAAACACTCTCTCTGGAGGAATTCAACCTAAGATTGAAAATGTGGTCAAAAAAGTTGCATTGTGTCAGCCTGATGTTTGCCTTCTGATAGCACATCCCCAAAGACTTCTCTTTGACGTATCCTGAATAGAGGACGCTTGTTTCCCACGAAGCCTGTTGCTGCTGATAAAGCTCATCTGTATCAAAGTGGTATCTAATACGGCACTGCTGTACTCTGGCCTTAAGAAAATACAGTTGAGTGGCTTATTTGCCTTTGTAAATTTGCTGTGCCTAAAGATTTACTGTAACTATTCTGTCCAAAACCCAGATCACGAGTAACTAAGTCTGTACAGCACATGTTTTTAAACAGAGCATAAAAGAAAACAGTATTGCATGTTAAAACGAAATAGAAGCCATAAAAGTTTTGTTTCAGAGGCTGTACTAATGTACTTGCGATAATAACATGGTGTTGCTTTCCTTTGATATTTGAGGCCTCAGTCTGAGTGACAGAAAGCAGATCTCTTAGGAATCTCCTTAGCTTGAATGTTTTGTATGGTTAAATGAGCAATGAAGCAGAAGGGTGTAAGTTATTTCCCTCTGAAGTATTGCATGCTTACTTGGAGGCCCAGGCAAGTTCTGTTAGGTATGCACACATACAGAAGCAGAAGGGGTGGGAAATAAGGTGAAAGTTGAATGTCCTAAGTTCAATGCAGGTAAAAGCAAAGCTTTGTTCGTAGTCAGGGGGAAACGCTGTGAAGACTGAGGAGAGGCTTTTTGCCCGCCTCAGACCACATGCTGTTAACAGACAACATGATGTGAAGCTTAGAAATCCTGATGGCTTTTCTTCCCCCTCCACCTCCCTTTGCCCTGCAGATACAAGCACAAATCCCTTCTTTCCCTGGTTTGCTACAAATGTATAAGCAGATCTCTGCCGGTCTGTGCTGCTTTACTATTTAATGCTAAATTCAACCAACATATGGGTTGGTCCCAGCAGCTTTGGATTTTGAAGTGACGGGAGGCTAAGTCTCTTTCTCTCGTGCCACCAGTACTACTCCTCCATTTGTGCTCCCTGACGATTACTACAGTTGTGTTGTTTGCTGATATAACCGTTCATGAGACTTTTACAATCCAGAGAAAATTTTATCTTTCAGAGACCTGGGATGATTCATGAGTAGATTTTTAAAAGTATCTGCTGTGTTAGGAGCCACTGTGAGTTGCACACAGGCTGCAAAGAATGAGCAGAAAAGCTCCTGAGGATCATTCTGAAAAACTGTGTAGCTGTATTAAAAAGGGAGGCGGTTATTTTTTATCTTTCCTTGAAACTGTGACTTGACTACATGATTACAAGGTGCCTCTGAAACTTAATGGTGGAAGCAGCCTTTATTGTAACACCTACTCCACCTTATTTGTCTTATTCCCTTTATTTGTCTTCCCACTACAGTTTGTGTTCCACCAAAGGCAGCACTTTACAGTAATGCACAAAACACAAAGCCAGTTTGTTCCCTTGCAAATCCCATAAGTGCAAGGACAGCTCTCACTTTTTCTCCTGTGTCTTTCATTGTATGTTTAAAAGACAGTTCAGACTCCCAGTATTCAGTCTTAAGGTCTTTTGAGGCTGCTTAGAGAATAGTTGAATACATTTTCTCTACATGCATCTTACAAAGGTTACCAAGCTGTTTGAGTCTGTCAGGTTGGTGACAGGTCTTGCATGACCAGACAAGAAACTCTAGTGTATTGGGAACTTGACTGGCAAAAATACAACCTGATAATTCTACCTTTCAGGTACTAAAAGATGACATAGCTTTTGAGACTAATGTTTTCCACTTAAGAGGTTTTGTTTCCTCGAAAACTTTTTGTGGGTATGAATTTTACTCATGAGGAATGAACTCAGGACCATCCTGGTTTCAGTTTCACACACAAAATACAGGATTACTCCACATCCAATCTGGAGTAATTGTAGGATGCTGCAGCCAAGCCTTTCTGTAGCCAGTCCACTTTGGTTTTGCAAGACAGGCTGGTACCAAGCGGATCCCACAACAACTCTTAATTCTTTTAAATTTCATGCAAGGTTGCCTTCCTTACCCTGCCTTGTGTTTTGGCTACAAGAGCACTGGAGCAGTGGCCTGGCTGGAGAGTTAGGGTGTAACATGAACACATTATTGGATAGCAGCCACCACAGACTGAAGGCTTCATATAAGGGTGTCCTTTCAAGTTAGCAATCTGCTCATGAAAAGTTCTGTATCCTATTGTTAAAATCAGCTTTCTTTCCCCCAGTAAAGTAAAATGCTTACAGTCCTGGATGGTGTCATCTCTTGCTCAGATTAGTAGTCATATTGACACTAATGTAGGGCTGAACAAGGATTATAAGAAGCTTTTTCAGTTATAGTTGATTTTGCTTTAGATTTAGAATTTAATATTTTGCCTGAATATCTTTTTTTGTTTGTTTTTCTGGGCTTTAAGAGTACTCACATTTAAATGACTTCTTTTCTTCAAAGGGTTTTAATACAATCATTGCTAAACTATAACATATCCTAATAAAATTAGTAAATAGCCATTTTGCATCTCGATCTGATTTCATAGTAAATAACTCCCATATAGTCTCAACATTCCATATTCTCATGTTTCTAGTCTGCATCTAAGGATTCCGTTTTCACATTTGATGACTTTAGAATTGCCTCCTCCTTCATTCTATTAAAGTGTTTGCTTATAGCTAAACAAATGAGGAAAAATGAGCAGGCAAAGAAAACAGACTAGAGAAGAAAGTGGTCTGAATAACAGAATGATTTTGCTTTCTTCTCAAGTACTGCGTAATGTTAAAAAAAGAAAACATGAGGAGGTGGTTTAGGTGGTTTTTGCCATGAAACAGAGAGGAATGGAGAAGTGAGAGGCAAAGGGTGGGGGGTGGCACAGAGATTGGGGTTTCCATCCCCAATTACACACTGGCTGCTACGCTGCTGAATTACACTGACAACACTGAATGGTGCTATTATATTCCTTTTCAAAAGTCGTGGGCTATGAAATTTAATCTGAGATATTTTTAATGAGTGTTCTGAGCCTCAGTTGCAGCTCTTCCCCAGAAACAAGGAGCACAGTGTGCTGCTAAGCAGCACTAAGGCCGAGGGTTAAACTCATTCAGTTTTTTGCTCACAGGGCAGGAAAGTAATATCAACATTTATTTGACAGGTATATACTTGCTTCCAGAGTTGAGCTGAAGTAAAACAGCTTTTCATAAAGAAATATTCTGAAAAATTAGGTTCTATCAGCTTCACATCAAACTCCGATCTAGTTTCTGAAAATTAGTCTTATGTGTTTTCCAGAGCCAGTGTCCCCAGTGAATGCACTGGTCTTGTGCTATGGGCATCCCTGCATGGCAGGACACTGTATCCAAAGCCGTCAGACGCATCTCACATGGTGGGGATGCGGTTTATGCCAGATGGAGACATTTGCCCAGTTAGACCCCCTGACTGTCAATTAAACATAGCTAATTTAGGAGTAATCTGTGTCAGAGAGGGGCCTGATGGCATCCCTGCATTTCCATTAAGGGTTTAGGTGTCATAGTTGTGTTGGCTTTGAGGTGACTTCTCTCATCTCTCAGCAAGACATAGCTTTTCAGAGAAGCATTTTTAGCATGCACCTGGTTTTAGAAAAACCCTGTAGCACGGAAGTATTGTTGCCTTCCTTTTTATTTACATGCTGATTTGCAAAGTAGTTTGTATCAGGTTGCGAGGAAAGCACTGCTTTGTGCATCTGCCCTGCAACTCACTCTTAAGACCTGAAATTCGTGATGGGCTGGCTCTGGTTCTTGCAAGTCATCACCATTCAGTGTCAAGACCGAAGCTGGAATACGTCGTGCTGATGGTACTCTTCAGAAAGGAATTGGTCTCTTCCAGCAGTGAATGTTTACCGTAAGATAAAGAACAGCCACAAACCACATTTTAGTTTTATTGGTAAAATTAGGCAGAGATGACTCAGCATTTGCAAGAGCTTAAGTTAGGGAATAAATTGATGTATCAATAGTAAGTTTTTTCATTGTTATTTTAACACCTCATTTTTCTTGTCTGCGCCATGCATTTGAAGTGATGTCCAAGGAAATTAATTCTGTTTTAGTAGCAGTGGCTCTGACAAGAGTCTCCTGTGGGATGTCTCCAAGAGCTGAGTGGTTGGTGTGTGGAATGTTGCACCCGTAAACAGTTACTGAAAAGACTCACTCTGCCACTACCGGTTTCCAACAAATATTTTACGCCTATCTGAAGAAGTTAGCAGTGATGGTTGTGCTACAAGAAGCAAGGTTGGTGTTTTTTTCAGGAGGACATGTGCAGAGACCTGTTGCTGCAGTTGGGTGGTTTTGTGGGGGCTAGGGAATTTTTGGAGTTACAGAGATCAGCATTTTCATTTCATGTGAAGGCATGCATGCACTGTCCCCATCAGGACAATCTCTTAGAGGATTCTTAGGCAGACAACAATGAAATTTTTCAGCTGAATTCATTATCAGAGGGGATCGGAGCATCCCTTTTAAGTTGATAAAGTGGCTTTTACGTGCATATGTGTCAAATTTTTTTTTTAGATTGGTACAGAAAAGTTAAGGCATAGTTGTACTTTCTAACTGAGAGTTAGATGTCAGCTAGCTGAAATGCTGTAAATACACCCAAAGGAACCGGTGAACTGGGAAAATAATCATGAGGTGGTTTTTTAATGCTTTCCACTATGAATAACAGTTTGTAATAAACAGATGTGTACCTTGACTGCAGTGAACAAAGGCTGAATGGTTTTTGTCTATAGGGTTTGTGGTGTTTATCTGATGACAAGTTCCAGATTTCCTTTAGCATTGATGACAGTGGGATTGATGTGCGAAATAAATTCTCCTGTAGGAAATAATTTCTCCTGCAGCTCCCAGAGGAGGAAGTTCTCTGGGCTACCAGAATCTGCCTTTTTCTTCCCCTTTCTTCTTCTTCTTTACAAAGGGCTTCACTAGCTTTGTGGTGGTTGCTGCTGGCTCTGCAGTAGTAAATTCCTTTCAAGTAGAAATTAGAGTAATTTAAAGGCGGGATGTAAAATCAGTGTTAATATCAGCTTGCATTTGTAAGAACTGCAAAGAAATCAAATGATTGGATCATTACTTCTGAAGATGACTGACTGGTCTGTGGTATGAAAAGTTCAGTTCTGAAGGTATCCAACCTTCTTATTTATTTCCTCACTTGCACGTGAAAATGCCATATAATATACAGTATGGGTGGTATTTGCCCATTAAGTTATAAAGCTATGATTGTATGAGCCAAGTGATAAGAGAACAAGCAGAGCCTCCAATTCCACTATTTACTGTACTGTAATTATGGAGATGTACAGTTACCTGAGGATTTAGGGTAGCTGAATTTTTATTAGTCCGACTCCACTTCAAGAAGAATTCTAACCAAGCACTACTCAAAACAGCTTCTTCATAATATTTTACATAGCTTTTGTAGATAATCTTCTTTTTCCTTGCATACTATTTAACTATTAAAGAGGATTATTTAGTTATTTCTTTTCCTGATAAGTATTTAATTTTCACCTGAATTTTACTGTTCGCTATTTCTACTGAAGTTATTTAGGACATTGGAAGAGAGATTAAAACCTAGCTAGAGCAATCCTTCTGCTTTTCCCTATTTTAGAAAATATTTTGACACAAATCAGTTTGTCATCATAGGAAGTCCAAGAGCATCCTTGCGATAAGAAGTCTACGTATGTTCAGACATAGAAAATTGTGAGTTTCATTTGGAGAAGGTGTTAGGCATGGAAGAGGGAGAGATGGTTATTGAAATAATTCTCTTTGAATTTTTATCTCTATAATTGAATCATAGAATCATTGAGGTTGGAAAATACCTCTACGATCATCCAGTCCAATTGTCTGACCAACATCACTGTACCCACTAAACCATATCCCCAAGTACCACATCTACATGTATTTTTAACATCTTCAGGGAAGAAGACTCCACCACTTCCCTGGGCAGGCTATTCCAGTGCTTCACCAGTCTTTTGGTAAAGGTTTTTTTTCTAATATCCAGTGTAAACCTCCCGTAGCACAACTTGAGGCCATTTCTTCTTGTCCTATCACTTGTTACTTGGGAAAAGAGACCAGTACCCAGCTTGCTACAGCCTTGTTTCAGGTAGTTGTAGAGAGTGATGAGGTCTCCCCTCAGGCTTCTCTTCTCCAGCCCCAGTTCCCATGGGATTGTGCTCCAGACCCATCACCAACTTCATTGCCCTTCTCTGTGCACGCTCCAGCACCTCAGTGTCTGTCTTGTAGGGATAAGAAATTGTGTGCTGTGTTGCTTGCACGCTGTGTTGATTTTTGGTTAGCAGGCCCATATCCAAAGTAGCCATTTTTGAAGTCATCTTGTTTGTCAGAGCTAATAGGTGGGAGGAAAAAGTGTAACTTTACTCCTACATTTTTTTTAAGGGTAAATATTTGAAGTAAACCACATCTGAAGCAAAAAGCATTGTATCCTACAATCACACTGTTTAAAATGATGCCAGCACCAGCATAAATGGCTGAACAGTAAAACTGTACATCAGAAGCTGTGGAAGACAAGCCCAGCATTAAGGGGAATACAGCTTATGTGGTGAGCATGAAGTGGGAAAGCAGTCCACTAAAATCTTGAAAGAACGGACGCTAAATAGACTTATTGTACACACGCAGCAGAGGATCAGTTGCCTGTTTTTAAGAGAGTATAAGAGACTTATTCTGTGACTGCATTTGGCTTCACTGTTGCCTTTGATGGCATGTGTGCAGTCTGTCCAAAAGTGTGTGGGGTGTGTGCCAGGAATGGAGCCTTCAACAACATTCAAATGGAGAATATCTTAACACGGATGAGATGGCTTTAGGGTATCATGAAAATTCGCCACTTCTACACCCTCCACATGGGGTGTATAGCTTGCTTGTGGTAGGTACAGAGTGGGGATCTGCATATTTAGAAGCCAGTTGATGTAATCTTTCTAGATTTCTGCCTCTAACAGTATCCTCCTGAACAAAGTATCCAGCATATAGTTGGACAAATACCTAATGCAGTGGGTGGGCAATTGGCTGATGGGCCTGGCTGAAGCGGTCACAGTAAATGGGGTTACACTGGGCTGGTGACCAGTCACTAGTAGGGTTCTGCAGGGATCCATCTTCATAAATGACCTGGAAGCAGGACTTTATAGTTTATTAACTAAATCTGTGGATGACATAAAATGGGGAGTGGTGTTGACATTCTTGAGGGCAGAGAGGTCCTGCAGAGGGATCTAGACAAATTGAAAAGCTGGGCAATTGCCAACTGCGTGGAGTTTAAGAAGAGTAAGTACCAGATTTTGCACCAGAGACATGGGAGACCTGGCTGTACATACAAACTGGGGAGCAAGAGGCTGGAGACCAGCCCTGTGGAAATAGATCTAGAGGCTCTGATGAACAGCAAGTTGAACATGAGCCAACAGTGTGCCCTGGCAACCAAGAGGACCAGCCATGTCCTGGGGTACAGGCACAGCATTGCTAACCGGACAAGAGAGGAGATTGTCTCACTCTACTCCACACTAGTGCAGTCCCACCTTGAGTACTGTGTGCAGGTGTGGGTGCCACAGTATAAAAAGGAGATAAAGCTGCTGAAGAGTGTCCAGAGGAGGACACAAAATTGATGAAGGGTTTAGAGGGGAAGCTGTATGAGGAGCAGCTAAGGTCACTTGATCCTTTCAATTTGGAGAAGAGGAAACTGACTAGAGAAGAGGAGGCTGAGAGGAGACCTCATTGCAGTCTACAGCTTCCTTACAATAGGAGGAGCAGGCACTGATCTCTCTGGTGACCAATTATAGGACATGAGGGAATGGCAGGAAGATGGGCCAGTGGAGATTTAGGTTGGATATTCAGAAGTTCCTCATTCAGAGAGTGGTGGTGGACTAGAACAGGCTCCGCAGGGAAGCAGTCGTAGCAACATGCCTGACAATATTCAGGAAACATTTGGACAATGCCCTGAAGCACATGATGTGGTTGCTGAGGTTGTCCCATGTTGGGACAGGAGTTGGACTTGATGGTCCTTGTGAGTCCCTTCCAACTCAGGATATTCTGTAATTCTAAGTGGTGGTGGGAGTGTGTGGCTACTCTCAGATTTAAAGGTGTCACTTTGCTTTGACCCGTTGTGTAGGGGTAATGAACCACACTTCTTCCAATGCTTCCAAGATTGTTGGACTGGATGATCTTGAAGGTCTTTTCCAACCTTAATGATTCTAACTATCCAGCCAAATCTGAACAGCAAAGTGAAAACTAGTAAGCCCAGGTATAAGATCTACCTTTACAGTCTAAAGCTATTTTTATAGTCTCATAATCCTTCCTATAGGATTACACCTACACTTCGAAAGGGAGGAGAGGAGGAAAAGGGCAGCAGGTATCCAAGTGTCTTGGTACTGCTAGGTCCAGAGCAGTAATGCTCAGACCAATGCTTATTGCTTTTAATCCCACCCTTCAAGCAATAGACTTTTGCTAAATATGAATTATGCATTTCATTTTACATCAGAAAGGAAAACTACTTAAAATATGAAATTTTTCTTTGGATGATGACAGTACTGTTTTCCTGTGAGTAGTTTTCAAGCCTCCTTTGAAGTATAAATTTCTGGCAGGCTTGTTTGTTAAAGAATTCTTTTGCTCAGTCTCATCTTTGAGGTTATTTTTATACGATTTGCTTATCATGAACAGTTGTGGGTTTTCTTCCCTTTCAGAGCTGCAGATAAATGCACAATTCTTAACAGGTTTGAATAACTGAGAAAATTCATGATGTTAAGAATGTGGGGTTGTTATTTTTCAGTCTTGATTATGACTGTGTATGACTTCAGAAATAGTCCTGAGTACACTGGATGAAGTTTTCAACTGCATTGAAATGATAGGATTAAACTGCAGAGTAAAAATTATTTGGGAGTCAGACTAATCTGAAGTACAAGGGGCTTTCAGAGTGATTGCCTGCAAAAGAACAAGTACAGTTTTAAACTTTGTACAATATAATATTCAAGTATTTAAAAAATATTTAGCTTGACCAATTTATCACATTTCATTTTTGAGCACTCAAAATGTGACAGAAACAAGATATTTAGTGGGAGACATGTCTGCCTTTATACTGTGGCTGCTGTGAATGATGATAGTAGCTTTTTCTTTTAGGTTGATATAAATAAGTTATTTTCTCTCCTTATCAGCTGTTACTAATGCACAAACAAGTGTAATATTTAAAAAAAAAAAAGAAACTTTTCGTCCTGATCCATTTGTAACATTTTTCAGGAAAAGAAGAACAGTCTGTACTCCTGCATGAAACTGTCATTGACCACAACACTGGTGGGACTTATATTTTTCAGATGCTCCAAAGAAAGTGTTTCTTAGATTTGGTTTTGTAGCCTGGTATTACTGCTTAGTAGTGTAAAAGCAAGGAAACAAACAAACAAAAACCTTTCAATTAAAGAGCTGTTTAATCTGAGATCTGAGAACAGTTGGCTAGACAGATTTTTTAAAAAATGGTAAAATCACTATTTGATCCTAAACCAGACACTTTTTGGGGTAGATGGTTAGTGAAATAATTGCTAAATCAACTGGGGCATGTGTCCAAACCCATTCTTTCAAAGTCCTGGATTTGTTCCAGGTAGTGCTATGCACTTTCTTTTTTTCAAAAAAAAAAAAATCTGCAGTCTATGCCAAAGAATGGTCTAAACAAGTGTGTAGAGATATTTTTGTAATCATTGGCGATCACTAGAACATTAAAGAATTGTTGAACCCATTAAAATATTCACCACTGGAAGATCATAAGGAACGTACTGTTTTGGATCTTGGTGGGAGTACAGGGAGGGTGGATTGATTAAGGCTGAAATAATGAGCAGACAGCAAATGTTGAATGCACAGTGCGTAAAGCAGGCTACTTTGACTGGGTGCCTTCATAGCTTGGAGCTAAATACGATGATGCACGTTATTCATAATTTAGAATTTAGTGGGCTGATGTTCCCTGAAAATGTAAAGTGACTTTTAAAATGTGATTTTTGCAGAGCTGAATGAAAGACCAGTTCAAAATGCATTAAGCAATAAGGACGTGTAGCTGGAAATCAGTGAGTTTCTTTTCACTGTAATAAATTTATGAAGTTATTTTAGTGTAACTAAATACCACCTCAGGAGAATAATAGTGATTCCCTGTTGACGGTGCAGCTGGGATTTATCTCATCTAAAATCAATCCTGTAACACAGGTGTCTGTGCTCTCTGTCATCAAGAGTAAAATAGCACAACTGTATTGCTAAGGAAAAGTTCATTACCCATGTACTCGATGGCTGTTTTGGGGTAGGAAAAATTACTCCTTGGAGGTGCAGTTTCTTTATTGATTATACAGGAGTCTGGCAGTCAACACAAACAGGAGCAGGGGACGGCCACACACTGCTTCTCCTTGGTGTTGGATCTGACCCCCAATTTGTATTCCAGCAGTATAACATACCCTCCTATTTCCTTTCCCTCGCAACCTTACTGTGTGGCATCTGTAGTAGTGAATGGTCTGGAGGTCTTGCCACCAGCCTTTTTAATGGCAGCTTCCATGCCGGTATCCCACTTGCATGCCTTGTCCTCCTCCTTTCATCTTCACCTTCAGACGAGTTTTCTTCCTCCCTGGTGTCAGCTATCACTATATAATGATACTCAGGGAGAGCAGGAGATAGGTCTCCTTGCTCTCCTTTCCCATGTCCACCACATTTGACCAAATTGATAACCCTCCCTCATTCTAGTTTATGAGGCTTTCGTGATGGTAATCTAATGGGCTCTCCTATAGTGTAGGCTGTATTGCAACCTTTCCTCACCCTGCAACCTTACCTGCATGCTTAGCTATTTTGGGGGGCTCATGGGCCCCCATAAGTCAGAGTCATGCCAGCCTGGAGCAGGGAAAGTGTCCAGGCTGTGGCTTGTGGGACGTGGAGCAGGAGTGATGCAACTTGCCTTGTGCTTGCTGTCCAAGGCATGATGGCAGGGCCACACTTAATGGTTGGAAAATGTCTTCTAAGTTCTGGGGAAATCTTGTGTTGTCCCATAGGCCTTGTAACCACGTTCAAGTCAGATGTGAGTGTTGGCTCCAGATGATGTCATCGGCGGGGTGCACTCATTCCTGAAAGCTGCTTCTGTCAGCTCATGTTTGCTGTGACCTGAGTGACTGCTGGTTTGCAGTCTGAGATTTTAATTTATTGTGTTTAAATTTTTTAGTAGAGATGTCATGAAACTGCACTGAATCAACATCTCTGTGAGAATGGAGAGTTCCTGCTTTTGTGGATGTTTTACTACTTCTTCTGGTCCTGCAAGACTGGAGTGTCATCAGCCTCTAAATCTCAGCAGATTTTATATGCACAGTGTTTCCCTTGAATAAACTGTCAGATTTCATTTTGAGGTAGACTGATCAAAGCTAAGATGGGTTTAGAATAATAATCTTATTTACAAATACTTGAGCAAGAAGCATTTCATGTTACAGAGGCATACTCCAGAGAAAATGCCTACTGACATAAATGCTACAAGAATGCCGTTCCGTTGTCTAAATGTGTATGAGAAGAAAACTTCATAAAAACACTCAGCAGGCTTTAATCAGATGCTTTTACTCATGGTCTGAGATCAGAGAGGCTTGTTTTCCTCATCCAACCTTGGACTGGGTGGTAACGCAGGTTGGATATCTGTCTTTGTTCTTGTTTTTCAAAAATCTCCATGCTCCTAGAGNGGAAGTATGAGGTTTGTTGTTTGTCGCACAGAAGCCCATCAGGTACTGTAGTATGACGTATACATTTATATGCACAGGTTTGTTTCCATTTTTCTGGTGGTACGTGAGGATGAAAGCTAGTACAGAATCATAAAATCGTTTGAGTACATCCCCACTAGTCCAGGCTGCCCAAGGCCCATCCAACCTGGCCTTGAACACCTCCAGGGATGGGGCAGCCACAGCTTCCCTGGGCAAACTGTGCCAGTGCCTCCACCCTCATAGTGAAGAATTTCTTCCTAATGTATAATTTAAATCTTCCCCCTTACAATTTAAAGCCACATGCCCTTGTAAGGAATTCCTCCCTGGCTTTCTTGTAGGCCCTATTAAAGTACTGGGAGGTCACTATAAGGTGTCCTTGGAACCTTCTCTTCTCCAGGCTGAACAACCCCAACATTCTTAGCCTGTCCTGATAGCAACAGTGCTCCAGCCACCTGATCATCTCTGTGGCTCTCCTCTAAAGTATCCTATGCCTTTTGTTGTGCAGGTGGCTGTTAAACACATCTTTCCACTCTCTCGCCACCTCAAACTCAGGAGACTGAGACTAGTCTGTGAGCTGGAGCATTTGCCTGGAGTTTCTAAATCATTTGTATGTATATTTTCAGAGCAGTAAACTAATATTGTTATTATGCTAGACCTAAAGTCCTTTAAATATTATTGCCTCCAACAAAATCCACTTATAGGAAAGCTCTTTCATTAAGAGATGATGAACACTTGAATGTGCCTGCGTACAGCATTAGATGGAGTGGAAAATGTGGGCAGCTTTCCGTAGAACTGGCGCACGAGGCTGACATGGGCTGGGTGGTATTCACTGGGGGTACTTTGGGTTTAATGAAGTTGGAGAACGAGGTGAGTGTATTAAGCTATATTTGCACTTGAGATTTATTTTGGATGGCATTACGTCAAATGAAAATGTTCTTTCTGGAAAAAGAGCTGTCTTTTTTTTTTTTACCTTGCCCTCTCTGTATCCTCTTATTTTGTATTTTGGTATGAATTATTTTGCTTAATGCAAGGTTGGGTGTGATGAATGCTTAAAGAAATTAGTACTCCTATCTGCAGTTGTTTTTGATGTGTCTTCTGGATGGCATTCATGAGGCTAATGTTTGCTCTAGCTGACATCAACAAACAGTTAATAAAATAACCCAAGTGAGTGTTCTTTCCTGGTGGCATAGGATTGTTAGAGGCACTGGGGCAAAAACCTGCTCAGCCAGTTCCTGGGGAGGTGAGCTTGACTTTTCCCTCCCAACTTTCAAAAGCAGCCAATGTTGAAGGGTTTGGTCATCATGCCCTGCATCACGGGGGTGATAGTGCCTCTGTGGTGGCACATACATCCTATATCTTCCCTAGAAAAACATTAATTTCTCTGGTGCAAGCCTCCTGCTATGGGGTATTTACTTTTCACAATTTATATTAAACAATGTTAGATAAATTGCCCTTTGAAAGATGCTTTGTACTTAGGGTTGTGGCTGGAAACCAGGTATTGTGCTATGTGGAAAAATCCCAAAGATTTGATCTTTGGTATTCCAGTCAAACAGAGACCATACTACACAGTGACACATCAGGGAGGAGGTGGGATTGAGCAGCTGCCTGACAGCCTGTTGATTCAGACACTGCCTGGAGATCATAGAATCACCAGGTTGGAAAAGACCCACCGGATCATCGAGTCCAACCATGACAGGACTTGGGCTCATGCTGAGGTTTGAGCCAGATCAGCCAGACTGCCCGCCTCTAATGATTTTCTTTCCTTCACTCAGTTACTGCTGGTTTATTTTGCTCTATTAATTGTGTGCTGGGCTGATAGGGAAAGAGCCAGTCTGTATGTTGAGTGCAGGGGCTGGAGTGTGATGGGTCTCTTGTGATGATGGAGTTTGTACATTTTAATGGATTATTATTTGTTCTGAAGTGAATGGAGATCTGTATTTTAGGGCTTCTCGAATGAAAATAGGTGCATTTGTTCAAGGAACAAAAATATTTGATTTTGATGATTAGCCTTTTTATACAGAAACAGTGGGAGTTTTGCTGAAGACCTGCTGGTGAGCTGTAATTTACAGTATTTGCTGCAGGTGTGGGTTTAACTGACGTGCAGTTAGCAAATCAGCAAAGCTGATTTTTTTAGCGCCTCTGGAAGCTAACATTGGGCTAGAACATTTGGTTTTATAGAGGGAAGACTTTCAGTGCATGGAAGGAAATACTTGCTCTTGACTCCTCCAAGTTCCTTGACAGCCCTGTTAGGGTAGGACCGACGGGCCGTGACCAGCCGCGGTGCCTCACCAAGCAGGAGGCTCAGGAAAAACCAATTTCGAGTTAGAACCCAGGAGCTGAGCCAATTGCTTACCAAGCTTTGATCAGCAAATCCTCGGACCCTTGTGTTTTGTATGATAGGTCTGACAGTGAATGTTTTGTTTGTAGTATGTTGTACACAGATGTACATAGCACCACCTGACACGGCTGGAGGGGTCATGGGATTGAAATAGCTGTCTTGAAAAATTCACAGTAGGAATCAGCCTTGGAAGGCATAAGAAAACTATGTACCAAATTCCACCAGTTCTACCTCTTCTATTTCATGGTATTTTCCACTCAAAAATGAAAATGGACTAAAGATGGATTCTGACCTGCCATCCAGGGATGGGTGGGTAGTTTCTGTAGTTTTAAAACTAATGTGATTATTGTCAACTGCCTTGTGGATATGATTGGAATATCCACTGATTTTGTAAACTGTTTTGACAGCGGTGTTTGCGGGACAGTTTTTTAGTGTCATAATTTTTCTGTCACTAATTGAAGGCATCTTTGTAACCCTAGGCTTTGTTTTTTTTGCACAGCAAAGAGCTCCAGGGAAAGTTCTGCATGATGCTGTTTGCAACCACCTGAACCTTGTTGAAGGCGACTATTTTGGCCTTGAGTTTCCAGATCATAAAAAGATGATGGTATGTAAAAGGATTATTTTTTAGCTGATTTTGATCTAAGTACACAGTGTTATTCTTTCCTCCTGCTCTTTACTTATAAGGTATGTTTGATCCTCAGTCTCCAAAATAAGAAAAGGACTCTTTTTTAAAAAATAATTCTTGCCTGCTGGAGTTGAAGAAATGTTTTAAAAACCTGCTTACTCCTGTCACATTTCATCTGTACTTAAAGTAGCAGTCAAGTAGACACAGGTTGGAAAATCATTTTATCTTATCAGTTGCAGTAGTGAAGGCAAGAGCCAAAAGCTGGGCTGTTGCAGAATCTCAACCCTGATTTTACAGTCCCACCTAGTAAGGAGTGCGAGAATAGTAAAATCTTTCTCCACAGATAGAGGAGATTCAATGATTGACATAGTTCCATGGAAAACATCATGAGGGAAGAGAACTGATAGATAAAATATATTGAGGTTAATTAAAAATTAATCAAGAGCAAAAAACCTAATAAACTGATGAAAGTCCTGTCTGGGGACCTCTGTGGCACAGGGCAGTGTTCTGATCCAGGCATTTTGGACTTTGAGAACAACTACTACCAACACTGAGGCATTGTGCTAATACTTCTAGGGTAGAAACAGTACCACGTAGCAGAGAAAGGCAAAGACTGATGTCTTCTCAGTCTCTAATGACTTTCTTTCAGAAGTTTATTTTACTTTATAGCGTGTGACCTACTGGCATGTGTGCTAGTTATCTGGATTGTTTGACCAGTACATTCTGGTTTATACTGTATTTGTTGGCTGTTCAATGAATTGTGCATCAGTGGCCTGGCTGACCTAAAGACGATGACAAAAGGAGATCTATTTTCTTTCAATTTTTATGCAATGCCTGTAAGGAGCAATATTTCTTAACAAAAGAAACTAAACAGGATTTATCTACTGGTGCAGTAATCTGTTGTCATGCCTTAGTGCAGGCTTGCACGGGCACTAAAACTGTACAGTAGTGGTCATAATGTTTTAAGCTAACTATAATTAAAGAAGAAGTTTAAAGATAAGTGTCTATTTTTTAAAAAGTTACCACTTCACAGTTTGCTCCCAGATTTGCATGAAACACGGTTTACGAGAAAGTTTCAGATTCTGCTCAATATCCTTGGCTAACGGTTTAGGTAACTTGAGAGCTTAACATAACTCTTCGAAACAGTGCAACTGTGCAGAACAGAGGGTCTATATACCCATGTAAATCATGACATACTGACATTCCTTATGTGTGTATGTAAAGCTGAAACAAATCACAATGTCTTGTGTGTATACAGTTGCTTTTTAGTTTTCTAGAAAATAGAGAAAGCCGTTTGGTCGACCTTCTCTACTTCACAGGTCATTAAGTTTCAAATAGATGACCCTCTGTGCTTTGCTCAGAGACCTGCAGTAAACTAGCAGTTTTCAGTCTTGTGAAAGCAAAATGGTCTATTTGCTTGAGGCAGAACACAGGAGAGATTGAGGTGTTGCCAGTGCCTGAGGTCCTCACAGTGGAAGAAATTGATGAGTTGGAATAGTGTCCAGACAATCTCAGTGGGGGAAGCCAGGGCTCAGATGAAAAGTGGAGAAAACCCCCAAGGCTATTGCCAGTTCGACTTGAAGGAAGATGCTTCCATGCATCAAGCATGGTAGCTCACCTGGCCCCCTACACTTGCAAAAGGAAATATCAGCCAAGTATCTAAGAGTGCTGGTCTGTGTTGCTGCTCGTTTTTCCAATCTTTCCTTCTGAAAAAGGTGGAGATCCCCAAATCTTGCCCACATCTAGTCAGCTGTGCCCTAAAAAATGGTGAGATTAAGTGGAAGTAATGCCTTTGACCAACTAAAAGCAACTCATAGGAACTCTAAAGCAGGAGGTTTGATTATGAATTGTTGTTTCAATGTGGAGCAGCACTCCTGAGTAATATTTACACTTAAATTATAGTAACCAGTTTATATGATGCAGTTGAGGTGAATGTTCCTGTGGGTTTTAAAACTTTCAGAGTTTCATAATGCCTGTAACGTAGAAGTCAAGCATTGTGGAAATAAAAAGTAATTGCAGTTAATATGTCTGAGAAATAAAACACACATGCAGATTTTACATTTGAAGCATCTGAAAAAGAATGAATTGCTTTTCCAATGTAAAGTGCAATGTAAAAGATGAAATAAATGTTTAGAACATATTTGTTTGGATGTGATTGTGTGTACATGAAGTCATATATTCACAGTTCAGCTGTGTTTGTTTAGTGCGCAGGTCTCCAGACCTTGTATCTGACACACTGACAATTGTATATCGGATTGCGTGGCAGCTGTATACATTCAAACATGCCGCACATATAACGGACAAGACTGCACTTCCTTTTGGAACAAGGGGAAATAAGGCACTGTTGCCAAGGTTGAGTTTTCACAGAGTTTCATCACATTTGACATCTACCCCAATTTTCCAGCTGCTGAAATCTGGTCACTGTCATGGATTGCCAGACTTTATTTCAAAAAAAAAATCTAGCCTTTGTAGTCCTGATGAAAGTTGAAAACGTGACTCTTAATTGAATCCTGACATTATTTTTCATTTCCAGTTCATAAACCAGTCCCAGATTGACTGTGTTTAGATACTGTGTGGGAGCTGCATGATGCATAAGTTTTGATTACTTGAGTTTGATATCAGTGCTGAGGTCTTTGTTTGCTCCATCTTTCTTCGTTCACAGTATACACATTCCTAGTATCAAGCAGTCTGATCAAGGTCGTTTTAGCTTGATGGAGAGTGGAGAAAGGAGTGATGCACTCGTGTGCTTGTGCTGTATCATAAACTCCCTCTGGAAAGAGAAGATTGGGCTTTCCTGGTGTTAAGTAAAATACATTACTCCTATATTCTTGTAAACTGGCTGTTTCATATTCAAGATTATTTTTTTTTCCTACTGAACTTGGCAAAGTCCCTGACCTTCGTTGCAGATTATGCACATGCCAACTTTCTGAAATGAAACAGTTTTAAGTTACTGAAATGCCAAAAAGTGTCAGAAGCCATTTATGTTGTGCTGAACATTGTGTTCCTATTCTTGGATAACGAAGTTTCTTTAGCCATTTTCTGGGGAAAAAAAAAAAGAAAAGAAAAACTAAGAATTCCATTGAGAAACATCAGTGAGTGTGAAAGGGCAGGAATGTGAGGTCTTTGCTAATTAGAAGCACTTGTACTAGTAATGATGAAAATAGCAACCAGCATTGGAGCAGGGATAGCAGCCCTGTTCTTGTCTGGCTTCTCAGGTGATTTTCTAAAAAGGATATTTTGTTTCAGTCTCTAATCTAAAATTATTAAAGGTCAAAGGTGTATTCATTTTGATACATATTCTTTTTCCAGAGGAAGACTTGGTTAATTCGGTTTTTAATGGCTTTAACCTTTCTGATGGTTGTAGGATGTTCCTGCACAAATTCCAGACGTCTCCAAGGGAGGCCCTATGCAATTCAGTGAGATAACAAAATAAAAATATTGGGCAAAATTTCCATACACTGTTTCTTCTCTGAAAGCTGAAGCAAAGACCCACATGCTGTCCTGAAAAACGGGCTGTTAAAAAGCAGATGAAGGTAAACTATGCAGAAGTTACACTGCCCCCAGTTAAGAAAGCTTGGACCTGAAGTTCCCAGGTCTATAGAAAATAGACAATATTACATGGCTATAAACTAAGCTTCCTCTGACCCCTGTTTTGTGTTGTGTCTGCCTCACCCTCCTGTCCCTGAAGGACATTCCTCCCAAGGTGACGGTGAGACTCCCCTATCTCTGGAGCTCCACATTTCTACCTCACAGTGGGTCTCCTGTTGGGCTCCCAAAGCTGCCTTCTTGTTTCCCTATTTGCCTAGTGTTCTCAGCTTAAAGGCAACACCAAACCTCTTTCACTTGCCTTTCTGGAGATTAATTAGCATGAGGACGGCTGTCGTTTTCTGAACTCCTTATTTCAGTTGTTCTTTCCCCCAAATAAATGGTTCCTGACCAAACGTGCTGTGATTATTAGTACCTGAGATAACTGAGGGGGAGATTTCCTCATTGTTTCCCAGCCCTCTGGATCTTTACTGCTTCAAAAACTGTCTTGGTGACAGCCCATTGACAGTGCTGTTCCTTGAGCATCTTCCAGAGTTTTGGGGAGAGAACCCACTACATATAATTAGGGAGAGCATTATGACCACAACGGAAAAAATAATTGATGATGTAAGTAGTGAAATGAAAAGTGCTCATTTGTGAACGTTTCGTTTTCATTTTGTTCAGAGATGATAACACAACTTTCTCTTGATTTCAGGTCTGGCTTGATCTTTTGAAGCCTGTTATAAAACAGATTAGAAGTAAGTACTTCCTTGCCATCATTCATGTTGTCAGTCTGAGAGTACTTGAATAAATGAGGACTCTGTCAATTGAGATCTTTACTTTCCCGACTTACTTCACTGAATTTTGTTTGGATTATTTTTCATTTTTGGTCTGCTCTTAAAAGATGTACTGTGTGCGCTGTGAAATTATGTCACACAAACATAGGAAAGGGCTGACTCAGTAGGAGACAGAGGTTTAGTCAGTCACTAGATGAGGTGGTTGTGGCAATGGAGGAAACCGTTTTGTGGAAGAAAAAAGCTTGCTGTAAAAGATGGATTAAAGGAAGCACACCTTGCCAAAAAGTAACAGTGATCAGCATGAAAGAAAAAGAACAGGACAACATTATTGCTAGGAAAGAGCTAGGAAACGTGTTATAGTTCTCTGGGACATTGCTGCATTGTCTGAGACCAAGAGGAGGAAACAGATGGATTAGGGGCATCAAGGAAAGTTATGGAGAATGGCAGGAACCAAGAAGAGTATGTAAATAGACATCAGCTCTGGGGAGAGGGGAAGTCAACAGATAAGGATTTAATGAGTTTGTTTCTTCGTTCTTCACGTATTGAGCTTTACTATTGAGATTAATTTTTCCTAGGAGCCTCTCTAGTTGTATTAGTCTGAGTGTATGCTCTGGAACCTCTCATAAGAGAGATGCATTGCTCCTTTTGTCACTGGTTGTACTTGTAAGAGTCAGAACAAATGTGCTGCTGTTAAAACAGAAATAGTAATTTACTAGTGGACTTGAAAAATAGTGTATTTTAGCTCCTTCCTGTTCTGAAGCAAGGAAAATAGACAGACATAATATTTTTTAATTTGCTTAGTTGATGTAATGACTAAAAACAGAATTGGTTTTGGCAGAGTATCCCTCCACCAAGGTACTGTTCTCTTTCATTGTGTGTGAATTTTATTGTGCATAAGTTTTATTGTGCAATCTCTAAATAACCTGTAGACTAACAAAGGTGTGGAGGTTAGGATGTACATATACATTGCATGTTCCATGAATGAACTTCTGTACATCATTTTGCTTAATAAAATTTAGCCAGCGTGTTACTGCTGGTCGCTAACTTCCTTTGACATTTTCCCCAGGACCGAAGCATGTTGTTGTAAAATTTGTGGTAAAATTCTTCCCACCTGACCATGCTCAGCTGCAGGAGGAACTGACAAGGTTAGTAGCTGTGTGACTTTTTTTTTCTTTATTATTAAATTGCTGATGGACAGAGTGGAGAACAGGGAATTAGAGATGACCAAGTGAGGATCAATGCTTGCTGCATCTTAGTATTAGCTTGATTTTGTTTGCCTCAACCTTGAATGCATGTGAAAAATAGACCCTAAGATTCCATTGCGCAGCGTGATGAGAGGTCCTGCAGGAGTCTCTTGCCTTCTTGAGTGTGAGGCCCTGGCAGAGCTTTGCTTAGCCCAGGAGAAGGCAGTTTGGCAACAGAGTTCTCCAAGCCCTTTTGGCAGGGGTGTTGGAAAGGACCTGACTAAGGCATATATTGGGGCTTTAGGATGCTCCTCGGCTGAGGTACGTGTGCAACTCCACACTGATGTTTGGGAAAGAGGTTTTTTGCATGAATTGCCAAGATGCAGCAGTTAGGGGACCCTATTCATATAGCCAGTGCAAGGGATAAAGGTCTGCATGGGCAGAAGTGTGACTTCGGAGATGGAGAAATGGAAAGGAGAAAGAATAAAATAAAAGTTAAGAGGAAGATAGAGAACAATACACAAATATGCAGAAAGGGTATCTTAAAGGAGTGTTTATTTTCAGTGCATTTCAAAAACTTAATTTGAGCTCTAGATTTCACACTGCATTGGCCTAAACAGTCACATTTCTCTGTGAGTAAATAAGTACATGATCTACCTATTAAGATTCTCATTTGCAGTTCCTTCCTTTATGGTCAGAAACATTGTTTCGTTGCAGTATTTCTTCACTGAAACTTTTTGAATCTTTTTCTAATCTACAGTATTATTGTTTAATTACTTTTTTCCATTCTGATTCAGTATCTTAACTATTATTTTTTTGTTTCAATCTTCCCAGAAGGTGAAAAACTCTTTTACAAAGACTCTTGTGTCCTTATGACCTGATTTATAAAGAACAAGTCCAGCTTTGTGGTGTTCTGTATTTATCTGTCTTATTTTCACAATAGAGCAATGGAACAGAAAAAAGAAATTATTGATATGTCTTGCTGGCCTGGAGAGAGAAAAGTAGAAAAATAGGGTAGGAGTAATTACTTGAAAGACTGAGTGAAAACAATAAGGGGGTGCATGCAAACTCACAATGTGATGTTACTAATGAAACAATTCTGTTTCTGGGTAGATGGTCTGTATATTGGTTGCTTAGTATGTGAACTGTAAATTGATTTTTTTAGTGGTCCCTTTCTGCACCTGAAGACATGTCTTTGAATCCTAATGGCTTTTTTTGGTTAGATATTAAATGTGTGTGCTAGGAAACTTTAATATATGTACACAGCAGTGTGTAGGATGTGAAAGCACATCCACAGGGAACAGCTTAATCATTGAAGAAGCAGAGAATACAACACTTCTGTGCTGTATCCTTCCACTAGGGTGGATTTTGTATGGGTAGGCAGATGTCTGCAGGTTTCAAAAGGACATTATTTATAGCTGCTATATTATTTCATGTACTGTGTATGTTTCTGTACTCCTCAAATCAGTTTGCCCTTTTCATTTAATTTACCTGCATTTCTTTGTTCAGAAACTCACTGCTCAAGTGAGAGCTTTTCTCTGAACCTATTAAAATCAAGTTTTAGTAAAAACTATTGAGATCCTAGCATGAATTTTCCAGAGGGAATGCAGTTTTTGGAAGGTGTGTTAAGCCTTTGGAAGGCATGTTAAACCACTTAAGGTTTTATACAAACTGTAGGAGAAACACTTATTGCAAGGTCATTTTTTTCTAGGGAAGAATTTGGTGCTGAGTAGAACTAAGCAATTTAAATTCCAGTTGGAGCTAGAAGAAATCTAAATGTTGAAATAATGTCGTGCACTTAAACTCTCTGTGTAGAGTTGCCTTACCTGGCTGAGGTCATTTGGAAGTGAATATCTTAAGAATGGCTGGTGCACTGGAGGTGCAGGTAACGGGGCCACAAAGTCATTGAAGTTAGCTAGACTTGTACAATCAAGATCTTGCTCCTCATTCCTAGGTTAGTGCCAAGGTGGAAGTTTAGAGTTCTCCTTGTGTTCTACAAGAAACAGTGGATAACTCTAAACCACTGTTTTATCTGGAATGTTGTCATCATTACAAGCACCTCCATTATCTAGTGCTGCTTGCTCTGTGGTTGCTAAGTACTTAATAGCTGTCACTTTTGCTTCCGCTGTCATATCGTTTCCAGATCTCCTTGCTTTGGCTCCAAGAGAGGGGGAGGAAGAGAAAGAGAGAGTTATCTCAGTTCTGCAAAGCAGCCACAGTGTAAGACTAATGGCTGTAATACAGTACCTGTTATGCTTTTTTTAGCCTTTAAACTTAAGAAATTCAGATCGCTTCTGTAGATTCCAAAAAGTGAAAGGAACATGCAGCCAAAACTGGAGCTGGTGTTGAAATGCTTTCCCCTCTTTCTCTCGAGCTTTACGTAACTCTCTGTTCACTTTTGTTTTGCAGGTACCTATTTGCATTGCAAGTGAAGCAGGACCTGGCACAGGGAAGGCTAACGTGTAATGATACCAGCACTGCCCTCTTAATCTCACACATAGTACAGTGTAAGTTCCCTTTTTAATTCTTTCCAGGAGGATAAACCAGGTTGGACATGCTTTGCTGGATTAACTGCCAATAGGTGCCATTGACACAGGTTTAAGCCATATGAACAATTTTTTTTAATTTCTCTTTAATGACAGTCAAAACCAGATAATTTACTCTTTCAAATAAAGATGAACTGCTGGACACAGATATGAATTTTTAAAGCACTGCATTTGATGGTCTGCCTGGGATCATTTAAAAAGCAAACTTTTCTGACAGTAGTAAACAGGTAGAATTCGTCTCCTGAATTCTTGTTTTATTATACGTTGTATCATGTCGGCAGAGCATTCAAATTCCTGGAGAGCTGTACGCTGCCTAGAGAATGTAGCAAGTAAGCATGCTTGGAATGCCAGACTAAATCACAGTCCTAAAGGAAACTGATAGGGAAATAAAAAAAACAAACAACAGATTTTAAACATTTTTAAGAAAAACTACAAAGTATGCACAATGGGACTGTTCAGTAAAATCATACGTTAACTTTGTTCATCACATCAGAGGTTCTTCTAGCTTCCAGATCACTTGAAAGGCAGTGTATGTTTTCCATTTCAAGACTTTATGAATGCTAATCTTGAGAGTGACATTAGGAAAATACACTTAGCATCTTGTACAGTGGACGTAATGAACTGTTGTTTTGAATGGTCATTACACAATCCAGTATTGTGTATTTCCACTGAAACACTGTTGTATGGAAATTACAGTCAACAAAGATGCTCAGAAGCTCTTTTGTGATGAATAGATAAATCTCATGTTCCTTTGTGGAAGTCTGAGTGCTAGGACAGTTTCTTATCAATTGCTGTTGGAAAAGCAGATACTGCATTTTTCTCTGTTTTTCTGTGGTTATCATTGCCCGGTGTGACTGAGAAGCAGTAAGTACCTGTACAAGAGCCTCTGTGAAAATCTGAATTTCTCATGCAGTTTTAAAACTGAATATTTTTACAGCACAGACCTTAAAAAATAATCCTTGGCCAACAAGCTTTTTGTCTGTCATAGTTTTTCCTGTCACAGTACCCATCACTTCAGCTGTAGTCCTTTCCTCAATTAAGCAAGTTCTAACTTCTTTTCACCTCAGGAAAAAAAGCCTTGGTCATTTTTTGTCACTTGCTACACTACATTCTGAAGGGATGAATTTTCTTACTAAATGTCTGCGTACCAAAGAAGCTGGGAAGAGGACACCCTAATATACTTGTGTCTCCAAAGTGGCATATTACTTCAATATCATCCTCTCTTGAGCTCTTATACTTTATATGCAGTATTTTCCTTCTGATTTCTACTTGGATCCTGTTTCATGTCTTACTCATCTCTTATTGATTGGTCAGTTCAGTTTTTCACTGAACTACAGCTCTGGTGTCTCAGCTGCTCAGAGTGTAGCTACTAGATTGTTTTCCTAAAGCAACATCATAACAAGATAAAAATACAGGATGTTCCTTCACCTTTACTAGCTAGTCCCTTTCCTTTTCTCACAGTCAAACTCAAATTTAATTTAGTGTTTTTTTCAGAATCCCTGCATTCTACATCTGGCCATTCCCCCTCAAACACCTACACAACCAGCAAGAAACTGTCATTTCAAAGTATACAAAAATTGAAAAATCACCACCATTGCTCTTACACTGCTGAGATGCATTATACTGTTGGATTAAATAATTTTCCTCAGTTGCTGAAAATGAATGTGATGCATTTGAAATTTTTATAGTTCTTTGTTCCTTTCACCTGTGAACTTGAGGTGCAGAGTGATTCTGAACTGAAATTTTAGGAATCAAGTAGTTCTGTCCTTACGGGGAGAGTAAGGTAAGATACTTCTGTACTGAAGAATGGAGGTTTTTCTGTTGTGTCAGATAGAGACAGGTGAGAGATTCATCATGTAGAAGTGAGACAGCAGTCACAGAATCAGAACTGCCATTTTGAGCAGAAAGATGTTGTGCCTCATGGCACACCCGCAGTGCTGCTTCCCCTTGCCTTCTCCTGACTGCAAGCTGGACCTTTTTTGCTGTTTAGGATTTTTCCTCTCCCTTTTTTTGTGTAAGTGTTTGCTGGAAACCTCTGCTTAAAATTTCTGACCATCTCATTTATCCATCTTGTGTCTCATGAACATATTTCTGTGAAAATTTTCTCTGGTAAGAGTCTATAGCTGTATCTTACCCTCATGGCCGTCTTTTGTATTTCTTTTCTCTCTAGCTTATTATTTGGTAGCAAAAAAGTATTACTTATTTGTATGCAGCAAAAATAAAACTAGACAGCTGATAAGAGTAGTGATATTGGAGTGAAAAGATTGAGAATGCAGGAGGTTAGGTATTGTATGTCCTATGGATGCTTATGTCAGTATTATAGATTGTTATTTATATTAAAACATAATATAGCAGTAAATAGTTTTCTGTTAAATTAGCATGTATATTACAGGATGAAATTTATATTTGAAACATTCTATTAAAAATGCCTTCAGAGCATTGTAGAAAGTGTTAGTGAGAGGACACTTTGATACTGCAAATGATGCAATAAGCTGGATGTGTGGAGTAAGAAGTTGGACTGATTAAAAGCAAAGAACTGAAATACAAAGCATTAGAGATATCAGAAGTGCTAATGCAGACAGAATACAGTGTGGTGCAATGCACATGCAAGATAAGAAAAAAAGGAGCATCAGTGGAAATCAGCCTTTGACTGAAAGACATGAGAAGATTTTAAAGAAGAGTTTCATGTGAGGGTGGCTATTCAAGGTCTAACACCCTCTCTCTAGATAGGGGCTACTAGAAAGGCATTTAAGGTGGAAAAGGAAGGCTAAGGGGAGAAGGAGGAAAAGCTGTTGACTACAAGGTCAGAGAGAACAAATTCAGAAGTAACTTGAAAGCCACAAGGACAATTTTAATAATGGATTTGCAGCTGACAAATGCAGACAACTTTATAGAAATCACGTAAAGGTGAAATGGGTCTTCTGTACACTTGGCTCTCAAGAAAGCGCTGCAGAAGGTAGTCCATCTGTGTACAAGGACGTACAGGGTACAAACTGCATTTTAAGGAATTAAGACCTATGTTATTTGAGGTGTTGGAAATCTATGTGGGCTTGTGGCTTCATCAAAGAAGAGAAACTTGCCTTTCATTTGAATTAGGGTTAAAAACAGACCCTAAAGATTCATAACACTGAATCAAGTAAAACTGGAGGGAGGGAGCTGTTTCAGAGAAGGGGAAAAAAGAGCATTTTACAAAGGAAAGTTGTCAAAGATCTTGTATTTCTGCTGTCTCAAGGACTGATTCAGAGCAGATGGGATGAGAGAGGGGGTGGAAATCAGACAGTCTCAGTTATCAACTCCTTTCCACCTCTGACCTCCAAAGTAAGGAGTCATCGTGAGGCTGCAGACAGTTTGGGTTGAAAAGTTACTGTTCTGTCATTCACAGACACTGTGGTCCTCATCTTCCTTGCCTATGCAAGGTTATTTCCTCTCTGCATTTGCAGTTTCCTCTGATCCCAGGCAAACTTTTGTCAGAAATTTTTTGTCATTGCAGTGTTTTAAACATCATCCAAAACCTTTCCTTTTTCTAAACCAGCTTATTTTGGAAAGGACTGAATTAAGGGATCATTTACATGGGCAGAACTGAGGTGAGGATAAGGCAAGAATCTAAGTTTGTGTCTGTGACATCCTAGGTCAATTGCACAACAGCATGTCTAACTGCAACATGGATTTAATTTGAGGGTGCTGCATTTTAATTTCGGTGACATTATTAAGGTAGCAGCTTCTATTGTATCATTGTGTCTATTATTCCAGCAGATTTGCAGGCTGAGACTGCTACGCTGTTCAGTGAAAAAGCTAACAGCAAGATTTTCAGAGGCATTCCAAGAATAGCTAACAACAACATAGTAATCTGGCACCCACACATAGATTGCATGCCCCTTCTCCTCCCCCCAAAAAGGAAATCTCGCTGAATGGGCTACAAAATGGGAGGTGGGTGTGACATACTGTTGTAGGAATAACTGCAGCAGATGGGAGCAACTTTGAGGAGGAGGGAGACAAAACGTGTCTCAAACTGCTGCAGCATTAGAGGAAGACAAATGTTTCATAACCTTTTGAGGTAGAAAACCTGTCTTTGTTCCAAAAAGCAAACAAAACCATTTCTCTTCAGATTTTCCCCTGAAGATTACAGTGTGGGGCGTTGGTCTGGGGAGGAAGCTTGTGTGTGGCTGTTCCAGGGAGAGGCACCTGACTACCAACATGGATGTGAGAGAGATGGATGAGTTCAGCTTAATGAATGCTGCCCTCCCTGTCACCTACCCCTACCTTGTCCTGCACACAAGTCAAGGGAGAACTGTGGTGGCTTCTTTAGTTCAATTAACATCCAACAGCTCCTTTCTTGGTTGTGGCTGGTGGGACGAATCCTTGCACTTCTGACATATCAGATACTAACACAGAGGAGAAGGTAGAAATGTGTGGAAGATAGCGTAGTGGGAATCTGAATCATGAAACTGTGACACAGGTGCAAGAAACTATGTTTGGTTCTCTGCTCTATCCCCAACTGTCTGCACCTTTTGGACTGTCTGTGTAATTCAGATTTAATGCAATGTTTTAATAGACTTTTCTTAAAAATTCTCCATAGCTGAGATTGGAGATTTTGATGAAACCATAGATCGTGAACACTTAGCGAAGAACAAGTATATACCTCAGCAAGAAGCACTAGAAGACAAAATCATGGAATTTCACCGTAATCACATGTAAGAATTTTTTGTTCCTGTTAGTGGCCTTCTTTTCCTATAGAGTAGTTCTGACTGTAAGCATGTGTTAGCTTGTAAGTACAAAAAAAGGTTTGGATCTCTGAGTTTCTCAAAGGCTACAACTCAGAAAATGTTCAATGAATTTCCTGAAGGTTACTCCTGCCTTTCTCCTGTCATCGTAACAAGATGTTTAAAGAGCAATTGATTTTTATGTTCATTCAAGCATGCCATTATTTTACAGTCTATTTCATACAAAATGCTTCACTGCTGATTTTGTGCATGCCTGTATGATTGCAAATGATGACTGATCAGTTGGGCACTTCTGACAGCAGTCTTGGTCTCAAGGACATTAAATGTTGCTTTTTCACCTTTCTATGCTGTATATAGAGATGGATGAAGAAGGAGTTTAGTGATAGTTTTAGGAAAAGCAAAAAGTTCTTGCAAAATTAAGGATTTGAGGGAACAGGATTCAACATGATGGTGGAAATTGGTAACCTAAGGCTTGAAGAAAAGACTTGCGGTGAGAAGATGGTTAAAAGAATTACAAATAAGGCATGGAAAGATATTTTTGGCTGCCAAGAACACTTAAAGACTTGAAGAATTTAATTTTTAGTTACATTTAATTAGATATGAGTGCTAGGGAGTTCTGCAGCAGTAATAACCAAAACTTTTGCATAAACATATCATGATTAGTTTAGTGCTTATGGATTCCCAGCATTTATGTTAATGTTTTTATGTCTTCTTTTTTACTCCATTTTGGTATTACATTTACTTTTACAATTAAAAACATTATTTTACACTTCTGTTTATGATTTTTTTAAGAAATATAGCGTGTTTTTCTAATGGAAAATACAAAAAGAGACAGTGAATGTTGTTAAAGTTAGTGGTTCAGAATCTAGCTGTATCGAGTGTTTCAGAATTGGAATGTCAAAATTTCTAATAGGCTGTAAAATCTTTGTAGTATTTGGTATTGCTTTTGACTAAGATAAAGTTGTTGTTCTAGCTGTTATATACATCTGAGGACACAGTAAAAGCATATGAATATTACACCTCTGACAATTTTCAATTTCTTTGATGAAATATCTCTTTGTTCTCTGGAGGACCTGTTGATCTCTGTTAAAAGGTGTGAAGAATTTCTGCATCTTTTCTGTTTTCTTTCTCAAGGGGACAGACACCAGCAGAGTCTGACTTCCAGCTTCTGGAGATTGCCCGTCGGCTGGAGATGTATGGAATACGCTTGCATCCAGCCAAGGACAGGGAAGGGACAAAAATCAACCTGGCCGTTGCCAACACAGGCATTCTGGTGTTTCAGGTTAGAGCTGCTTGGGACATGGCTATGCACTTGATAAAACAGCAGTTTCATACAGCAATAAGAATTTAGGACCTCAACCATGTCTAAAAGAATTTGGTTGGGAAAATTCAAGAACTTCCAAATTTTTTCTAGCAATGACCCTAAACCTTTAATAGCTGCATTAGGTCCTTCACTTCCAGCAACGATTACCTTGTTTGCATGCACAGGGTAGAATTCCATCTGCAGCCACAATGTGCTGTTCAAGTTGCAAACTACTCCAGAAGTCACAATTTGCAAGCTGGTTGTGTTGATACCTGCTACATTTAGGAGCTGGTAGGTCTTGCAGGCATGGGTGTGAAGCAGGGACAAATGAAACAGTCAAATGGAGTGCATGAAGAAGGATGTAGGAAATGAACATAAACTCTCCATAGTGTTACTTTGTCAGTCAGAGCTTTTACAGTTTACTTAACCAGCCTTGACCATTCTACATTAGCTGAATCCATGAATCTTCCTTCTTTCCTTAAATGGATCCAGAGTATTTTCTTCACATTTCTTTTCTCTGCTACTCCAGTCAGCCTAGTAAATTATTAGAAGCATTGTTAGTAAATTTATCAAGTTCTCGTTCTGCAGTTCCGCTTAGGTAAATAACAAATTTGTCTTGTACCTGAAGGTACAGATAGTGAGCTGGTGTAAACTGCTTTCACTTCAGATTAACTTATGTCTGCTAGCATCCAAAATGCTTCTTACCTCCCTGTCTGTTAAAAACAGTAAATAAACTGTTCTTTAAAGTGTCCATTTTGACAGTTGCCAAAAAAAGACCATTAATTTTAACTGTTCAGCTTTAGTTAAAATACTAGTATTTCCAACCTTATGAAGTACTTTGAGTCCTTCTATTAAGAAATACAACAGCAACAAAGAAACCCAGAAATTTGTCCCAAATGATCTGAAATCTAAATTTAAAAAGAAAAAAGAACAAAAAAAACCAAAACCAAAAAACCCCAAAACACCCCCAAAAAAGCTGCAGACAAACAAAACACCCACATTGCTGCTCAACTAAATGAGTTGCTAGTAAAACCCCAAAACAGAAGCATAGCTTGAAGCTTGAGAATGGATCAGTTAGATATGCACATAACTCAAATAATTATATGTTCATGCCCTTCCTCTGCTTCCCCACAGTATTTTCATCAGCTGAATTAATGACTTGCAAAGCCTTGTAAGTTAAGACTGTTTTATATCTTAAAGTATCGGTCCACACAAAACAGCATGGACCTGTGTCCCAGTGGAGAACCACAATCCTTCTGTGAAGGTGTAGCTGCTGGATGAAGGCCCAAGGCCTGATCTGTAAAGCTCTAAAACTCAGTCATCTCTTTTTGTCCCAGTGTGTTTGGGACTTTCAGAACAGGTGGGGTTTTTTTAATTTTCAGAATAAGTTGGAAATTTTGCTGGATCAAGCTCCAAGACTGAAAGCAGAAAAGGAAGTCATGTTCTGAGCCGTTGGAGTCTGCTCAGCAATTGGCATCTGACTTAGGGCTTCCTTCAGGCATTTCAAAGGACAAGAGTCTTAAGTTCATCTTTTTATTTTGCATGTAGCTGAGAGAAGTTGAAATATGACAACCTCACTAGGATGACCTTGAGGAAAAAGAGTTTCACTCACAAATGGCAGAAGCATTACTTGACAGGCTTTAAAATAAGTCTGTTTATGTAGAGATCACTGTCAGTGCTACTGAATATTCCAAGAGAGAGTAATTACGTGATTCTCGGACAGCAGGTTGACTTAGCAAAGATCATCACATTGTCATTACTCCTACATCTGTCTGGTAATGGTGCCCAAATCATCGTGGGCTTCTGCATTTAGTAGTTCTGTAGTAGCTCACTAAAGTTCCTGTGTTATGCAGTGGCAAGGTCTTTGCTGAACAAACCACTGTAAGAAATATTTTAAAATGATACCTCCAACACCTGCTAACGGATGTTAAGACTGCTGTGGAATAGGGGCTAGTAATGCAGTGGCTGGGGATTACATGATTTTGTAGATAATTTCTCTCAGACTTCCTGTTTGCTTCTGGTTTTTAGTTGCTTTTTTGGAGGAAAAGCATTTTGTGACTCCTCTGAGAAGTATTTTATTTATATGTTTCTTCTGTTGCTCCCTCTGAAAGGTCAAAATACTCAGAGTATTTTGCACTTATAGAGAACTTTCAGTTGCTGGGTTTTTTTTCTCCCAGTTAAGAGATATTTCAAGGGGTGTTTATTTTGCCCTGTGCACAGAAAAAGAGGGAAGAAATCTACTCGATCAAAGTGAGCCATGGCAAGGTGAGAGAGTTTGGCTTGTTTAGCCTAGAGAAAAGAGGGCTCTGGGAAGATGTTATAGCAGCCTCCTGCTACTTAAATGGCGACTACAGGAAAGCTGAGGAGGTTCTCTTTATCAGGGAGTGAAGGGATAGGACTAGGGGTAACATCTGAAAAAGAGGCTGAGAGAGGGTAGATTCAGATTAGATATTAGGAAGAAATTTTGTACTGTGAGGATGATGAGGCACTGGAACAGGTTGCCCAGAGAGGTAATGGAGGCCTCATCCCTGGAGGTGTTCAAGGCCACAAAGCTTTGAGAAACCTGATCTAGTGGAAGGTGTCCCTGCCCATGGCAGGTGGACTGCAGTTGGATGATTCTTAAGGTCCCTCCCAAGCCAAACCATGATTCTATGAGGTGACCGTGTTAGGTGTCCAGATTCCTTGCCTTCTCTGTAACTTGTAGGAAGACGAGGAGTCACCACTGGAAGGTGACTTAGTCCACTAAAAACCTGGGCAAAAGCTGGGCCGCCCTATTTTGTGCCATGATACGGGGTTGAATACTTTCACATCTATTCAGCCTACCTAGTCCTAGCAAGAGATTAACCATGACTTGCCTTGAGTCATAGCACAAGATGCTTATGGTTTGTATTATCAGAGGATGAATGATAAGAAATACCATAATTTTGAGTGAAGTGAATAGATGATTAATTTGCGACAGGCTTTGTTTTGTGGTTTAGATTTCTCCGTTCAGATCTGGAATGCTTGAACTCTCCTGGCTTTGTTCTCTGTAGGGTCACACCAAGATCAACGCCTTCAACTGGGCTAAGGTTCGAAAGCTGAGCTTCAAGAGGAAACGTTTTCTTATCAAACTACGGCCTGATGTGAATGTAAGTCTTTCTCAGGAATTGATGAAGTTAACAAAAGGTTATCTGGTAAATTTCTACTCACAAATCAAACATATGTTTTTATCAGGGAAAGAAGATTTTTTTTTTTCTTTTTTTTAATTGCTTAATTTCACTACTGATACTGCACACATCAGCCTGGCATCTCAGTTTAGCAGTCCCAGCAAAAGAGATGTAAACAATGTCATGGAGTTGTCTTCTGGCTGCAACTCTGGTACTATGTCATCAGTTCTTAAGTTATAGGACGTAAGCCACCTTTCATTGTTAATGTTAAGACTACTGCTTACACTCTGTCATATTTGTCAATGAAAAGAAGTTTGAGCAATACCTGTGATACTGCCTGGCAGATCAGTGATGTCTCGCAGTGGAAAGGGTAAGGCTTGATAAGCCTGAAAACCGATCAGTTGGGAAAAAACTCTTTTTTTTTTTTGTAGCATAGTGCCTGCTTTGTCAGTGCCTCTCTTTTATGTGTGTGGTTTACATTGCAAATACTCTCTCAATTTTCAGAGTTCATTCCAGGACACCCTGGAGTTTCTTATGGCCAGTCGAGACTTTTGCAAGTCTTTCTGGAAGATCTGTGTGGAGCATCATGCCTTTTTCAGGCTTTTTGAGGAACCTAAACCAAAGCCTAAACCCGTTCTTTTTTCTAGAGGTTCATCGTTTAGGTTCAGGTAAGACATATATTCTTCGTTCTGCCTTTGTTGCTTCCCCATTTCAAAATAATATCCATAATTATCTAGGATTAAACCTATTATTTTCAGCTCCATTTTTTTTCATTGTAATCTGCTCCTTTATATTTTCCACTGCATCTTCTCTGCCAGAACAGTGCAAACAACACTGTAGGAAGAAGACTGCAGTCATTTTCTAACACCTGTTGCAAAGTAGCTTTCTGGAGGTGAGATATGAAGTATATAGGTTCCAGCTGGTTTCACGTGATCACGAGAGTGATCTCCAGCCTAAATCTTTGTAGAAAATGTTTGTATATTTAGTTAATGTGTCTCACATCAGCAAATGAGTCAAGAAATGCGTATCAGTGGTTTTCATCTTGGTTCCAGGGATTACTGATACCAGGTAAGGCTGGTATTTGACTCTCAAAGGGTTTCAGGAGTGTTCTTTGCTCATGAGAGGAAGACTTAACCCTTACTTAACTTTCTATTATGGTTACTTCCCAGTCCCCTGTAAAGGGCACACAGCTGAATTTAAGCAGTTCTGAATGTCATCAAAAAGTAGCTCTGCAGCAAAAAAATAGAGGTAAGTGACAGGCAAAATGATAAAAATCTATGTATCTGACCAGGTTCACTTACATGAGTTTCTGCTGATAGTGACAAATCCTTTTTTAATTGCAGTGACTTCATATGCAGGACACACCGGTGTTTAGGATGACCAGGTGGTATATTGTATTAAATGCAATAAATTTGGTATCTCAGATTGATATTTTAACTGTGGGTTTCTTCCAGTGGTCGGACTCAGAAGCAAGTTCTTGACTACGTTAAAGAAGGAGGGCACAAAAAAGTGCAGTTTGAAAGGTGAGAGGAAATAAATGAGCTATCCCAATATGTTTTAATCCAACAAAAGTAATGATATTCCATTACTTATATTCTAAGATACTGGTGCCAGTCCAAGTGAAAAATTCCCTCTTTGCTGGTTTCACAATTTGTCACTTGTTTATGTCTCCTTCCTTCTGAATATTTTGGTAGAAGTAAACATAACCTATGGTTTACTTAAAATCAATAGTCTTCAATCTTTTTTTCATCAGTGAGTGTCCTACCATCACAGGTAACTTTCTGCCATACCAATCCACGCCCTTTTCAGTGGGATGTGGTTAATGTATGTGAAAAGATGTATTCACCTCAGAATAAAACTGAAAGTAACAAGAATATGTATAGCCAACCTCAAGGGAAAAGTCTTGGGGAAGGCTTCCAACTTGCTAGAGCAGGTTATGTCTGAATTCATCTTGCTTATGGTGAGCTGAAAGTAATGACCGAAATGCCACAAGGACAGTGACAACAGTTCATTGTTTATGACTCATGTTCTGGGGATAGATCTTTTTTTGCTTCAGTACGTCTCTTGTTTTCTTACAATGATACGTTTGCAACACAGCTCATTTTAAATTTTACAGAGAGGAGGAATGTTAATCTGTTTTGGAGCAAATTTTTATGAAAGCTGCTATTCAAAGTCTTCGTTTCAAAGGAGGCATATCTCTTGATTCCTATTTGAAGAAAAATCTGAAATGGCTTCTTACTGTGATTTTCCTTTTATCTCCAGGAAACACAGCAAGATTCATTCCATCAGGAGTTTGACTGCACAGCCTTCAGAACAGCATACAGAGGTGCCAAAACAAGTCAGTGATGTTGATTAAACCCTGGACCATGCCTTTTAAACATTTCTCGTTACATTACCCTCCACTGGTTGCTGTTTTGAAACTCCGGGATAGTTTTCTCCTCCCTTTCCATTTAACTGGGATCCCATGGTGAACTAAGTTTTAGGTTCTACAAGTAGAACAGATTCTTTTCCACTGTGGAATGGAGTTGCTTCCAGACAACCAGACAAATATAAACAGTGAGCTTGTCTGAACTGTACTAATGACCATCTGAAAAATTGCGATCCGCAGTGTTACTTCTGGAGTCCTAGGTTGTAGCTGGTTATTGCATCTGGGAGGAGTTTGACTCTTTACCTTCACGGGGGAGTCGTGGTTGCCCATGACAAAGTGTTTTGTTGTATTAAGCAGGGAGGAGAAGAATTATTCCCTCAGAACAACTATAGCTCTGGACTTTTAAGCTACTCTCTCTGGTAGATACGTAATGTATTTGTCTCATGTTAATAGCTGTTATGCGTTAGGAGTTTACAAAGCCAATAGCCCAGTAGTGGCACAGTTGCAGCAGCTGCACATTCCTGGGTCCAGCTAGTAATGAAGCTGAGTATGTATTCACAAGAGGCAAAATCCACATATTATACACACACACACACACACACACAGGTACACACAGCCAGCCCTGCAGGTAAACACAAACAGTAAACAGCTCTCCCAGTGGCTGGTACCTGGACATAAAAGCCCCTCAGGGCTCACAGCCACACTCCAGTTGTCAGTACTCACATGCACATATTATGGTTCCTCTAGTAACTGACAGCTGGGTGCCCTGGTTCCAGTTACCTCATGCACAGATAACTTGCACATCAAAGATGTCTCTCCAATAGCTGGTCCAGACTTATAACATTACCAGTAATTGACCCCCAGCCCTCATGGTCTTTGTAGTGTGTGGTCTGACTTACAGCTGCTCCAGCACTTGGCTCCCAACTCTCTTATCCTACTCACCAACTAGTCCAGTATAATGTTTGCTAGCAACTGCACATTGACCTGCCCACCCAATCAATATGCACATGCTCTGGTCTCTCCAGTTGCTGGCATCCCAGACACATCCAAACCACAGGCTGGATGCCTTTACAGGGGCAGGCCCCAGAGGAACCAGGTCAGGGAATTCCATTTCCCTGACTAGGTTATTGGGGTTGCCCCACATGCCAGGATTTCTGTGTCCTCATCTCTGTGGAGGTGAACCTTTAATCACATAGCCTTACTTAGATAGAGCTTAAATGGCAGGAGCAAGCACCAGGTCAAAGTATTTAAGGATGCTGCATGTACCTTCACTTTCCTTGCATCGCTTCCTTTTGATATCCACAGGCTTTCTCATTCCTGTGAATGTAAGAACTTCAGAGAATGCTGATATATGCAGCCCAAATATCAAGTATCCTTCAGCATTTTAGTATTGCTAAGACAAGCTCAGGTAGAATGGAGCATGGCTACTGGGCAGGTGCGACATATTTCTGTGTGTAGAAGAGGCAGCCTGGGAATTAGTGTCAGGTATGGTCCAGGGATTCAGTGTAGGGTGTTCAAAGGGCAACACACAGCTTTATTAGTGTAAGTAGGCTGTGCAAAGTTTGTCTTACATGTTTATCTTTTTTTGTCCCTCCAGCTTCTCAGAGTAGTGCAAACAGGTTGATATTCTTAGTGTGGATGGATGCCTTAGGGTACTGAAACACCTCAAATACCCACTTTTACCTACCTCTGCATTCTGTCTGCCTTGCTTAGTTTAGATATATATTTTCTGGTTTTAAGATCAGAGACTCACTTTTTTTTTAATTCTAATAATTCTGAAGCTTAGGTTACCTCTTCCACTTTCAATAGATTCTTATGATGCTACAAGATGCAGTGCAAAATTCTACCATGTAATTACACATAGCCTTTTCCCTCTGGCTCCCTTCCTTCCCAAACCTCTCCCTTCTTATCCCTCCCTTCCCCTTTGTCTCCCCCTTGCCTTGCCTCCCTTATCTTTCCAGAGCTCTAGCTTTGCCTGTGGAGACGACAATGATGCTGCAGCAGTGCAGAGCTGCCGGCAAGGGAAGGAATTGAAGGTTTCAACAGAAGACACTGGACAGCACAAGAGCCCGTCCCTGAAGAAGAGCCCAAAGGAAGGCAGAAAGGTGGATGGAGCAGTGGTGTCAGCGGTGGAGGAAGAAGAGGAGGCTGTGAAGGACAGGATGCAGCAGAACAGACCTCAGTCACAGCAACCAAGCACAGGTCCAGCTTCCAGGGCTGCTCATGGCAGCAGCACCTCCATTCCTTTCATTGACTGCAGTGATGTAGATAGCGAGTATGATCTCCTCAGAGGACAAATAACCCGGTCATATTCCCAAACAAATGACAATTATGAGGGTGATTTGACCAGTGGTGCCTATATTCACTATAGAGATGAAAATCGCAATAGAACTAGATACAGGGATTCCTCAGCCTCTATGAAGTCTTCCCAGTATCTCTCTGAAGAGTACCTTGATGATAACTCAGCTAATCTCTCCTTCTACACTGGGGGAAGTCCCAGGATGCCACGGCACAGCTCACTAGTTGATGAAATGTTTAGAGGGCCGGGAAGCCGTAGTCCACTGGCCACTCCATTACCTCCCAGTAGCAAAGGGTCAAGCCCTAACATGAGCCTGAGTAGAACGGGGTCTCAAGGTTACGTCTCAGAAAATGGGCATGACTCCAGGGTGAGGGCTGGGGAGGAGGATAGCCATGCCAGTAGCTGCCATGGGTATGGCAGATATTCTCCAGGTTCTCAACAGCCTCGTGCACAGAAAGTCCCAAATCTCTGCAATAAGTCAGTTACAGATCCACTTATCCTGAGCCAGGTATCCTCAACCCCTGGGCAGGAATACAGATCAGAAAGGTATTGTAAAGGAGGTGGGGTGGCTAAGATGTCTTCTCCAGAAAGCAAAATGATGGCTAACGGTATGCCAGCTGGGGCACAGCTGAAACAGAGCCCAGTCATACAGTCATTGCATGCCAGGGGCATGATGGATCACATGGCTGCAGTCCAGATGATGGAGGGCTCCACCAGCAGTGGGACAGAATCTAGCGATTCAGACTCAGAAGTCATTAACCCCTTCACTCACCCTCTGGTGTTTGGAAATCCTGTTGTGTTGAGTTCCTCTCCCATGCCTAGAAATAAGTACTCCTTTGGAAGCCTTCAGCTTGATGAAGAGGTAGAGGAGGATGTGTCTGTTGGCCTCAGTGATGAAGATGGTATGCAGGTCTTCAGCTGCTAGGGACCAGTGGATACTGTGATTGCTCATTAGAGTGATTGCATATTCTGGAACTTGTGAAGAATGGCTGGTAATAATTTCAGTGCATGGGCTGTTGCAAATGTTATCATTGTACTGACCAGCCAGAAGGAAGGGATGGTAGAAATACAATAATAAGGATAAATCTCAATGAAGCTTAACAGTAATGTATCTCCTCTGAAAGGCAGGGGGAGAGGAAAATTATTACTGATTTAGGTACCTTCATAAGACTTTATACACTTACCTTTCTTTGAGTGAAGTCATATTTTAGGTATATATTGTAGCTTCTTTAATACTTGACTAGGTCTTTTGACAAAACAAGGAAAATTGAAATTAAGTAGGTACGCTTTGGTATTTTGTATGTCTATAACAATTTTTTTTCTCTCCCATATGAGGAGAGCAACCTATGAGTGCCTCAACAGAGTTAGGGAAAAAAAATAAACTTACAACCAAATGCAGGCAGCTTGATATTCATGACCAAGACTTGCTGAACTCTTGAAATATGCTGGAAAATCTTTTCATAGCAAGAATGTGTTTGGTCTACTCATCTTCATAACCCACTTTGTAATCTTAATTGATGAACTGAGGACACGGATTAGGGATGTATATAGGAATAATTGCAATACTGCCTTTTGCTTCAGTGAGTTCAACAGGCTGATTTGGCAATGGAGATTTTGAAACTCCAAACTTCCTTGGGCAAGAAAGAGAACAAGATAAAAGATAGAATTCAAGTGAAAAGAACTTAGATTGAAACAGCTCTAATGAAGAGTGGTTCGTGTATTACTTGCAAGGCAATCCTTTCTATCCTTTATCAGTGTGGTGTAATGATTAATTGCAAGAGATTTTTTTTCCTCATTATTTCAGTGGAATTATTCACAGAGACATCAAAGTTCTGTTGTGGGTGATTTTTTGGGGGAGTGGAGATGGTGGCTGTTTGATTTTATTTTTTGCTTTGAATGTGAAAAATCTTTATCCATACAGGATCCAATTAGGCTGTTGTAGGCTATTTTATTTTTTTTAAGAGTGCCACCTCATAAATTTTTCATCCTCTGACACAGAGAGTGATTGGACTAACTGTGGTCCAGGCTGATTTTCTTCTGTACTGTACATAAAATAGTGAGATTTTGGCACATGTGCAGAAGGGTAGAGACTAAACCTTTGTAAACTTCCTTTTCACAGGCTAAAAGTATTGAAAATTAAGGCTGTATACTAATAAAATGTGATTCTAGTTTCTCCATGTTAATTAAGAAAATCCACACAAAAAGTTTCCTGTATGGAAAATGTTCTGCAGTTATTAAAGCTGGGAGACATGATGTGCTTTTTGACACTGGCCTTAATTTTAACTTTTATATATTTTTCTTGTGGGGGAAGGGAACTAAATTTGATGATATTAAGCAATGAACAAAAACATTGACTGAACTGCAGGTCGTTTGCAGTGACTTGCATCATGCAGTACATGTATACAGAAATGATGAGTTTACCCACATAATTACTGATGAACAAGTTACGAGACTTTGTAAATGTAGACAATAGGAAATTTTCAAGATTGTTTTTACAAAAATAATTAATTAAGAAGTATTTTAAATTTTTCTAATGCCTTGATCTATGCACATTTTAAGAGTTTAATCTGAGTGAAGGATATTTAAAAAGATACCTATAGTAGTTAGGCACCCCTTGTTATATACTTTTGTGCAGTAAAATACATCTTCATGTCAGTATAAGTTTTAACCTGCTCATCCCTTTTAATATGTTTCTAAAGATTAGATATTTCATTTTTTAACAGGAATGATTTAAAGCATCTGTTTAGACAGTGGTATTTAGGTGGCAAGGAATGCTCCTATTTGTTCCTGTAGTTTCAAGCATGAATCTAGAAAGAGCAAGGTTGATAATTAGGGAAATGCTTGCTTGTATATTATTCTGAAAAGGTGGTTTGTGTTTTGGATTTAGAATACCTGTAAAATAATTGTCTTAAACTTATCAATATTTAAGATGAAATATAGCTAGTTGAAGCCTGTATTAGCAGCTAGCGTGGGCATGGGGAGTGGGTGCATGAGTATCCTTTTCATTACTTTGCTGCCTATGCAGCCAGCAAAAATACCCGTAGTTACACTACATAGTGAAGTAATAGCAATCTGAGCAGATTAATTATTTGCTTTGTTAGTCAGTATAATTACAGTTCAAGTAATGGATTTTCAACAAGAGTATTTGTAGTTATGTCTGCTGCTAAAGAAAAGTGGATAGATTTCACATTGTTTGGATTTAAGTGAGTATAAAGTGTTATAAGTGGTGTTTACTATTTTGCATCCTTCCAAATGCCGTTTTCAGGCCTGATTTCTTCTCTTATATGCCTACAATGATAATGGATTTATAATTTTGCAGGAACATACCTGCTGGTAGCTGGAGTTAGTTTAGTCACTAGTAAAGTATCTCAATAGCTTTTTTCCTTTTGAATATTATTCTTAAAAATGAAATATGACAATTTCTCTCCAACTGTTTTCTAACATTTGATTTTTTTTCAACTTTAAATATTTAAGAGATTGTCGTTTTAAGATGTATAATTCTTTCAGTTTGAAGAAGTAAAGTTTGTAAATTACATAGGAAAACAGTTTCATGTAGGATTAATCATTTTTGCAGCATTCCGGTGCCACTGAAGTTCAGTTTAATATCAGTAGACAAGTATTTAATTAAAAACAGTCTGTGGAACAAATTCCTCCACAAGACATGTGGTTCGTATCTGGGTGCTTGCCAAGAATGGCAAGTGAGAGAGCAGTTCTAAATCAATGATTTCACATAGGATCAGGTTCTTCAGAATTCATCTGGGAGCTTGTTTCTGTGGGACAAATACAGAAAGGCCTCAGAGGAAAGAACAGAAACCTTTGGGTAAGGCTGTGGATGGAATGAGATGGGGAAATTCTTGTTCTAATTCACAAAGCATACAGGACAAGAGGAGCCTGTCAGTTCAAGTTAGTCGTTGTAAGCACTTGTTAATCCACATATCCTCGTCAACAGCAGTGGTCTTGGCATACCTGTGTCTTGAGTCTAACAGAGGTAGCTATAGGCCAAGTAGAAGATTTTATTCTACCACTAATTCCCCATAGATTTTGGAGCATGAGAGATCCACCATTCTAAATTTTTTATTTACAGGCATTAACTCTTAAATCCCATATCTTGAAATGCCCAGATGTCCTTTGGCAGTTTGCTATAAATGAGGGAGCCGAATCCCAGCAAGATCAAGTAGCTACATCTACTCTAGATGAGTAGTCTTGAGCCACCAGTCTTCTGTCCTTCCAGAGGGCATGGAGGGAAGCCTCTTACTTAGACTGTCCAGATGGCTTTTCACTGTGCTAAACCAATTCTGTCCATGTAGTTGGATAAATATGGAGTACAAAAGCAGTTTAGGTGTTTGTCCCAAAAGGTGCAGATGTGGTTAGCAATTTAGTCTGTGGATAAAAGACACTTTGATTCTTTCTTTGCTATTCCAAGTACTTGATCACATTCAATCATCTGCTGCAGTGAATGAAATTTTACATTTTCACCAGCAGCTCAAATGTACTATGTCCTGTTGGGATCTCCTGGAGTTTTATGGGGTTTTTTTTTAATATCATAATTTCCTAGAATCCAGTTTTCCTCAGTGAACTGGGATATAAAATTTGGGAATAAATTTGCCTGGATGAAGGAAACATGGACAGTGGCGAGTTAGGAGCCGGGACCTGTGTAGGGTACTGGAGTTTTGATTAATTGATATCTGAATGGCCTAGATTGTGATGTTTTTGGTTTAAGTCTATATCCCCGAGCTAAAATATTCCTTGTGCATGACCAAGAGGGGTGTTCTCTGAAGATGGTTCGCACTTAGTGCTTCCATTGTATCAAATCGCTCATAGGCCTGCATAAAGTGTACCCATCCCATTAACCATTTTATTGCATGCTAAAGGCAAATTTTATGAAAGACAAACTTTGACAAAAAAGTCAACGCATAACTGAAAGATGTTGGGTTTGTTGTATTTGCATATGCATCATGTGAGCTATATGGAGCTGAGATCAGTTACAAAGTAGACAGTTGAGCATAATAAGAGTTGCATGTTAATAATTTGAAAAATTAAATCAATCTGCCAGTTTGCTTCAAGGCTAGAGGGCGTGCAAAGTTTGACAGACTTCTCAACAAAGCAGCCTTGGCTGTACTGAATATTATCATTAGAACCCAACAAAGGATGAAAAAACATTGGTTTGTGAATTAGTTCGCTAAATGGGGCTGGTATTACTAGACCAGAATGCTTTTTCCCCTTGAATATATGTAGGGCTGGTTTCTGTTTGCACAGATGTTTGTGGAGCAGCTTTTATTAGTTGAAGCAGCTGTATTCATTATGAAGTAGTAGTATTCGTGCCAGAAGTCCCTTTCTGTTCTCTCTATCTGCACGTGCAATTACTTGGTGATGACTGGAGAAAGTGAAATGGAAAATGGGTTAGACAGATCTAAAACCTGTTTATAGCTCCTCCTTTTCTTCACTAAGAAGCAGAGATGTTTTGAATTCTGCCATCTGTCTCACGACAAACATACACCCATGCAGAGTCTCCATAGTCCACTAGAAATTTCTTCAGGCAGGCCTTCAGGGTTGGGCAGAAAAAGGAAGGGAGAAGAGGAAATACCATATGCCCACTAAAAATATCTAGATGTATTTATTTACAGTCCCCTTTGGCATGGCACGCTTTCTGCTTTTTTCCTAAGAGTATAAAGTCCCACTATTTTCTTAGGTTACTTGGAGAAAAAGAATTATTTTGATCAGTTGAACTGATGAAGTAGACCTGATTTTGAATAGAAGAACAGTGATTCAGAACTCATCAGTATGATTGATGTGCAATTAGTGTGAATTGTGACTATTTCTGGAACAGTTCTTCAACAGAAGAAAGGATATCTGACCTATAAATCGTGTCAGAGACCACATTTTGTTTAACCAGTCTCGTTTGTCACAGCGAGGCATTAGACTGCTGTCAGAGGTGCCTTTGGAATGAAATTTTAATTGCTGCAATTTAACTTCTAATGATGAAAAACAAATGAACGATCCAAGTTTTTCTCAACTTTCACACGTGTGAAGGAGTTGGGTGTCACTTATCTTTGTGCACAAGGATTCACCTCATTCAGCAGCATAATTGTCACTGGGAAGGACAGCTGGTGTGAAGGTGTGAAGGAAAGAGGTTCTGTGTTCAGAAGGCATGTATAAAGTGAAGGAAGACGAAGTTCCTTTTATTCTTCCAAGAATGCTTGTCACTCTGAATGGTGTAGTTTAAGGCAGCTTCTCTACATTTTAGTACATCTCTATTCTTTTTGTTTAGGGGATCAATCCTCTTTTCCACAACAAATAAGACCTTAAAGACAGGAGAGAAATTGAATCTTCTGTAACAACTTTTAGTATATATGCATCCTTTTGTTAGCTGCTGTCAAACACAAGTGGTAGGAGAACAGTCCTTTTGCCAACTGCTTATTGATGTCTCCTACTTGATGGTAATTTGAGGGTTTCGGATTTTAAGTGACTGATGCGCAGTGGACATGAGGAGGTCCCAAGGATTAGAGAGATGTATAACTTTTCTCAAATGTGTGTAGCAGCGGACTCTGGTTTCAGTGAAGCTATGTAAGGAAAGATTTTTGCCCATGCTGTCAGGATCTGGCAAGGGAGGAAATATAAATTCTAGGAAATGAAAATTAACCAAATCTTTCCTTTTCCGTATCAGTAATTTCTATAGTTTCTGAAATATACCTAGTCAAGGGCATGCATCTTATTTACTTATTTATAAGGGAAATAATTCTTGTGCAACAGGTGGATCCTAAACAAAGGCATTTTCTGCATTCCTCCCTACAGTTAGGCTGTCTGGTGCCATTTATACTTTAAGATACAGAACTTCTACATAAAAATCAGAGGCATCACATGAATAAAAAGCCTAGTTTGGGTGACATGTAGCAGTTCTTTAGAATATTTTATCTTCTTTTCTAATTTTGTGACCTATAAAGAGCATGTAGAGTAATCTTTGTTTATGTTGTTTGTTATTAAAAGCAGTGAGCACTTTCTTGTAAATGTTATGAGATCTCAAAAACCTGTGTGCCTGGCTGAGCTGTATACTCGCATGTTTTTCACTGGTATGAGTGTAAATAACGGTGATGTATTACAGTAAAGGGGGTAAAGACCTTAGGATCATGAATTTATATGACATGATGGTAAATAGTTTGCTCTAGGATTATTAGAATGTTAAGGTGTCATTGATAATTTTTTTTTAAAGCTTTGGCCTCTGAGAGCAATAAAAGCCCACAGATCATACCAATAGAAATTAACTCTAGAGCCAGTAATGAGACAACTGTCACTGACTGAACATGGAAGGTTGAAGGTTTCTGATTTAAGAGTTTTCATGCTTGTTAAAAATTAGATTAGATGCTTTTTTTTAAAATACTGTGAATCTTGTTTTGAGAAGCCAACAGGGTTTTGCTTTTGATGGTTTACAGCAAGATCAGAGGTAGTTCTCTGTTCAGTCCAGTGAATATTAGAGCTCATGCCTGTTGCTTTTCCACAAGGCAGTTAAAAATCTTTGATTAGCTGAATCCTTATTTTTCCCCTTTTCTGCTAAAAACCTCACCTGAACCCACTAACAAAAGTTCAAAAACTTGGCAGTGTTTCACCTATCCAGCCCTTTTCTGACTTCTCTGTGTGCACGTGCATAGATCTTTTTTAATAAATCTCAATAATCAAAATTAATTTTTAAAATTGAAAATGCTGGGGACTTCATTCTCATTTTTGTCATTTGTTTAATACTGTTCAAAGAGAAACATTTTTTGTTTCATTGTATGCACTGTTTTGTCAGCATGTACCTCTCTGGGAGAAAAAGCCTTTTCAATGTTCTGTCTATCCTCAAAGCATGGTGTATCTTCTGTTCCTTGCATTGTTCAGAGCACTGTCTCAATGTCCTTTTACTGCAGAAATACCTATTTGTATTGGGAGTACCTAATTCCTCTTATTACAGTGATCCTGTCTCATAGAGCACTCTTCAATTCAGAACTGGAGAAACTCTGCACCAGGCTGTAAGTCTTGAGTTGAGAAACCACGCCATGTTGAAGAGTGAAGGGAGGGGGGGAAGAAGGTCTATTTTCCAGGGCATCTGGGCTCCATTGAGCACGATCGAATTACCCTTCATTTCCTAATGAAGGCTGCACCCAACGATGGTCAAGTCTGCCTGCCATAGCTCATAAACAGGATCACTGCAGTCTTGGGGAGATGTCTTGTTGAAATGGACAGTATCTGTGGCATAAGCTTATGTGGGCCCTGAACATTTTCAATTCCATTGTAGTAGTGTCTCACGTTGGCTTAAAGACAAACAAACAAAGACAAACCGAGCCTAACCCTGAGTACAACAGGGAATCCTTCTATACATTGCTCTATTTCTGTCTGGAAAGATCAAGGCTAGACAAAGGAGTGATGCCCAGTGACCTTGTAATCTTCCCAGGCTGTAATGTTCACTCATTGTTCTTAAGATGCGAGTATACCCTGATGTACGCCAACAGCAGTTACTGTCTGATTTCACACTCACCGCTGTCTAATACTGCAGTATACCAATAAAGCATGGACCTTTACAAACTGGAGAGGTTGCTGGCTACTAAACCAACACTTAAGCTTGATGAGACTACAACAAGCATGTCAAGCCATTTAACTGTGTATGCATGGAATTAATTTTTTTTATTATTATTTTTAATTTTAACTGTACTGAAGGCTTTTACTCATTCTAACTGGTATTTTGCTGTAAAACTGTCACTGGTTTAATTGTTCTGTCCATTTGCTGGCTGATGCTTTGTCCTAAATATGAGGAAATTGGTTCATTGAGATGGTGCACCATTCTCCCAAATACCTGCCACTCATTGCCACTCCTGCCATAGGGACGCATTTTGAAGCTGTGAAGTCAAAGCAAACCTTTCTCCTTGTCATGTTTCTCTTCAAGCCAGGCAGAGTCGTTGGTTGTGTGTGACATCAGATCTCTTCCTGGGTTGCTTTTTATTCCTGTTTCTCCTCAAATTCTTTGGTACCACATTTAGGGATGTTTGCACATAGATTTACGATTGATGTATAACTGCTTTTTGAGATCTTTAAATCCAACAAACTGTTTCCAGCACTCCAGCCTGTTTAATGAGGAAGAGGAGTGCAATCTGATGAACTGGTTCCCCTGGAGTTTTCATGGAAGGCAGTGTGGGTTGTTGTGCTGAGGGAGAACAGATAAAATCTCCATCCCATCTCTTTTAGCTCAGAAGCATGAATGTGCCTGGTTCACAGCTGGGGAGGAAGGGATGAATAGTCTTATTAAATTTTTCTCCAGTCTAAGGTACTTCAGTCATCAGTGAAGCGAATAAGAGAATTTCTGCCACTTCATGTGGTGCTATCTGTCCCCATGTAATTTTGTATTGAGTTTTTCTCTGACCAGAACTTTTAGGTAGCAGTTAGAGGTATGTAGCCACTGTGAATATGGAAAACCAAGCGAGCTTTGTCTGTGTGGTTACAGCAATAACAGCTCTGTCAGATACTTTATTATTAAGGAACCTTCATAAGTTGTACGCTCAGTAATGCAAAGGGGTAACAGCTTGGGTTTCATCTACTAATCTAGAGTTTAGAAAAAAATCATCTGCCCTCAAAGCAATGTAACTGGGTTCTGGATGTCACAAGCTTCTCTTGATGGCAGAGCAATCTGTGAAACAGGCCTAAGAGAGAATAAGCCCTACAATGTTCCAAATATTTTAAAAGATGGGGTTTTTTTCCTGACTCTTACGACTTTTTAATTTCTAATAATAAACCTATATACCTTGAGAACAATGTAACCCTTAACAGCTAAGTTAGAGTGAGCACTGTAGCTTTACATGAAATTTTCCAGGATTTCAGTCATCCTAAGTAATGGTTGATATTTCCTCTCTTTTTCTATAATTGAATCATCACTTCTTGGTACTCCACAGAGCAGCAACATACCCAGGAGCATCTTAACATTGCTGTACTCTTCCTTACTGTTAAAACACAGTATACAGGGATGGGATTTTTTTTTCTTCTGAAGCAGATGCAGAAAACTAAGTGATGTGAGTTTGTTACTCAACAGTTTCAGTAGGAGTAGAGGAGGATACACTGAGTCCCATTTATCTTCCTCACAAAGAAGGGAGCCCTCCCGTGTTGTGTTGAAGTCTCTAGGGAGTTCAGGTCTTTTTCTGCTGTCTATGTAGTCAGCAAAGAAGGAGGCAGCAGGCAGTTCAGCTCTAAGTGATTTGAATTGATCTCTGGGAGGACTGCATCAGCTGAAAAGTACTTATTTGAACTGTTTTGTCCCTGGTAGTGGACATGTTTTAAAGCAGTATAGCTCAGCCAGCCCAAATCTCCGTAGTTACTGACCTCAGTCTCTATGGGTTAACACTTGTGCACAACAGGAGCCGAGAATAAAGCGGATACTGCTGGTGGGATGGATCGTGGCTGGCCAGCCAGGCAGAGAGCCCAGCCTGTCCCTCTCTGGCTGGTCACACACAGTTTGCCATTACTCCCAAGAATGCCCACCACCAAATTACAGCAAGCAACTGTGATGGATGTTTTGACAGAGGTATATCTATTAAGTATTTGATTTTGACCGCTGCCTTCGTTTAATTTAGCACATGGAACACGTACGTTGATGAGGAGTGAGTGATCAGAGATATTTGTGAAGCTAGGATGATAACCCATGGTTTCGTGTCCTGTGATTGTGCAAAACACTGATGTTGTTCTTTAGATTTTTTTTTTCAAGTTAGCTTTCAATCAAGGTTTACCTTTTTTGTCACCTTCTCTACTGCAGCACCTTCCTTCAATTTCTGGAGAGAAAACTAGCTAAACTAAACTAAGAACCACAACAGGTATTTTGGCATCGTTGGGCTAATCTGGCATACAGTGCATTCTCATTATTTGCCACTGTCATCAGCTGGTGTTTGTTTCTCTAAACACCAGACTCGGTAAAGATTTGAAGCACATACTTAGTTCCTGCCCACTCCACCAAGGATATAATTTTAATATATGCTTAAGCAATCCTTAGATATATATCCTTTGGTATTTGTCTCTTTGTTTGTATGTATACAGTTGGCTCCATTATATTTGAAAGATGGCCCAAGTTTGAATCTAAATAAATCATTTGAAGTACAAGTAATGACAATTCCATGTTATCAGTCCCAAAGCTTTTAGGCCTCTGATGTGCTGTTCAGGATCACTTGATATCTGACAACTGACATGTTAATAATTGCCTGTCAGTCAACGAATCCTTTAGGGTAAAATGTGTAAATAAGATTGTTCTTCTCCCTCCTGCTTCGGTTTATGTTATGCAGTATGTAGTTCATGAGTAGAACCTGTCTGAACATACTTTTCTATGGCAGGAGGTCAGATGAAATACTGAGAAAAGACTATTTGGTTAATGCAGGTTATTTATTCCTCACCTCCATGAAAAAAAGAAAGTTGCAACACTGCCATGACCCATCAGCATGGCTTGTGTCCTGATGGATTGGTGACAGGGGAGAAAAGACCTTCCGTTTTTATTTCTTCATGATTTACTGACTTTCTCACAGCAGAATGAGTTTGTTTCCTGCCTTTACCAGAGCAACATCCAAGGTGTTGATCTTTATAGCTGTATTGATTATAATAAGGCCCCAGAACGTACAAATGTAACAGCATTTTGAGGCCCTTTTGTAATATAGTCACTTTCTTAGACCTAGCTTTAATTTTCACTTGTTCAGCATATTGGTGGATGGGGTCTAACTGAGCTTTTGCTTGTAGGTCGTGGTGATGGTTGGATTTGGTCACTGCTTATCTCCACATTAATACCAAAAATGAGGATGTAGCATTTCCCCTTGCTGCAAAGTAACTTAGAGAATGTCAGTGATGTATCGATGTGCAAGTCTTTAATCGTTGGAGTGTATACTCAATGCTCTGAGCCACCAGGCACATTTTGTGGTGATACTTTACATAATACTTTTCCCAAGTCGTGTCTTCCAAGGGTAGGTTAGGAGGTCTTTTTAATTAATTGTGCATTTGATATTTTATAGTTCTAAATACTTGAGTTGTACTGGTAAAAATTCCAGTACATCAAATATTAGATCTAGGATTATAAATAGGTAGGTAGATATGTCAATATATCTATCTATTGCAGATAGGTGCTATTTAACTTCTAGACTATAATGCCTGTGAACTTCTCACAGAGGTGCAAATCATTTATTTGCTGTCATATGACAGGCATAGTGCCAGAATTTCTTTGTTTCCATGTTTGAGGTGATATCACTTTTCTTATGTCTTTTGTAATGTAGAGTTAAGTACTTTTAACCTTACAACCTTGCTATTAATCTGTTTCACTATTTCCTAATGATGAATTCCATTTCTTTTGAAAACACTGTATACAGTTGTGTGCTAGTGTCAATAAAATTGACATTTGTGTAACAAGCTGTGGCATTTTCTGCAATTTCACTGAACATTGATTTAGTGTGAAACTGTTGATAAATCCTTTCTTGCTAGCTCTAATAATGCAGTCCTTTATTTCAGACAAATACTGGTTTGACTTTGATTTATAATAGGCTACATAACTGTCATGATCACATAAACTGATAACTGTATTGTTTTTTTCCTTCTCTTTCAAAGGAATGACATATAAACGTGAACTGGTTTGGAATTGGGAAACATTCATGTTCTACCAATAAATCTTGAGTTCTTCCAGGAAATAAATAGGTTTCACTACTAGCCTAATTATCTTTATTGAAGTTTATTGGAGTATCTCTACTGTGTTGTAGCAGTAGGAACACTTACCTATCATAATCTAGGGAGGACATAAATAGATGACAGTAAAATGTATTTGACTTTAATTATATATGGTGATATATGTGTCTTACATGTAATCCTAGACAGCCTATTAGCTCTGGTAATTGGGAGCTTGTCACATTCTTTTGGTTGATTTTTAATGTATGATGCCAAAACAGTACAGACTGCAGATGTTCTTCCACATGACAGATCCATCCTCTAAAACAGGTTTAGATTTTCAGAGGTTTGGAGGAGGGGATAACTGCAAGAACACTGGGTGTTTTTGGCAAACTCTTTCCTTTGTGCAGTGAGTAGTCTGGCTGCCTCCCAGAAGACAAAATGCTAATTCAGTAATATTTGATGTAGTAAATATGAATCCATGGAAGTGTAATTAATTGTCTAATTCTTTAATATTTTTAATCCAAAATTAAATGGGACTGTGATTACCTGAAGTTGTCATGCTTTGTACACTAAAAGTATTGCTTTTCTTATGTAAATGTAATGCTAGCATTTCCATCCCAAACAATCAGAGGAGCATGGGAAGACGTACAAGGTATAATATACATACTTGTGTTGTGTGTAGAAATTGGGGGACTGGTAGTTTTCTCCCTTCATGTTAGATCCAACCGATCTTAGCAGCAACACTGCTGTAGAAAGTCACTGTTTCTTTTTCTCTAGACTTCCACTAGAGAAATTTGTTCTAACTTGTGTCCTGTAGCTCCCTATGAAGTACTGATTTGAGTCTTTCAGTTTTTACTTTTCTAGAAAGAATGGCATTCCTAGGGTGATTCCCTTATTGTTGTATTTATTCTCTTTCATAGAGTAGATTGCAATGGTGAAAAAATCAGTATTAATTTTATGTTTAGCAATAAATATTGCAGCACAGTCATGTATGCCTGGATCCCTCCCCTACAGAGATACTAATTTGAACCAGTTTCATCAGCTAAAAGAATGCTTCAGTCCCTTGGTTAATGCAAGTGGATGAAGGTCCATTTAGACTAGTTTGAGGACCCTGAAGGCTGTTGTCTTGTAGGGTAATTTCACATGCTGCAACTTAAATACTCTTTTTTGTACTTTCTAGGGAGAGCTTGTCCTAACTGATTTCTCTTTTACCATTTCTTTTAGCAGGCTCTCTGACTGGCAGCCCTCACCTTTCAGAGCTTTCCATCAATTCCCAAGGAGGACCATCAGTGGCAAATATGTCTTTATCTCCCAACTTGAGCCCTGATGCCAAGCAGTCATCTCCCTTGATCAGCCCTTTGCTGAATGACCCATCGTGCATCAGGACTGATGATGAGGAAGAGGTCAAGAAAAAGGTAAAGTGGAAGCAGTTGGCCTTTGCTTTTTTCTGTCTTGTCTCTACTGCTGTTTGTTAAAGTGACTAATATCTAGACTCTCTGCAGATTCCTTATCATACATCCACACGGATAATTTGGGTTGGGTTACTTAGTATCTGTTGTCCTCAGTCATAGTGTGTCCAAGAGCATCCCTGTGCTCTTGAGGCCAAACTCACAATTTGGAATGGATCAGGCCAGAAACACAGAACTGCTGTAGCTGAGGGCTCAGTGGCCTGGATTCATCCTTCTCAACAGATGTGCAGGAGTTAGGGGCCCCAGCTCCTCTTCAAGTAGCACAGAGAAGATGGGTAGCTCTGTGTCCCTAAGGTTAATGGGAGATAAATCTGGGCCAATCCTGTTTGTTGCAACCTTAAGAGCTGGTTTCGACAAGTTCTTCTCAAAATCTAGCTTGTTCTTAACGTGTGGAATTTAGAATTATAGAATAACCAGGTTGGAAGAGACCCACCGGATGATCAAGTCCAACCATTCCTATCAAACACTAAACCATGCCCTTCAGCACCTCATCCACCCGTCCCTTAAACACCTCCAGGGAAGGTGAATCAACCACCTCCCTGGGCAGACTGTGCCAGTGCCCAATGACCCTTTCTGTGAAACATTTTTTCCTAATGTCCAGCTTAAACCTCCTCTGATGGAGCTTGAGGCCATTCCCCCTTGTCCTGTCCCCTGTCACTTGGGAGAAGAGGCCAGCACCCTCCTCTCTACAGCCTCCCTTCAGGTTGGTGTAGAGAACAATGAGGTCTCTCTCCTCAGCCTCCTCTT
>WAAB01014243.1:59224-76798 GCA_013389865.1 Piaya cayana | reverse complement strand
TTGGTGAAAAAATTCGTGCGAGGTTTTGGCTTGCAAAAAGAGTTTTGTTCGAGGATCATTCCAAACTGCGGCAACAAGGCCATCAGCATGATTATTCCCGATTGCCAGACCAAAATTAGGCTCATGGCTACGTATATGAGTAATAAAGTATTTATGCTCTCATTGTTCCAACAGGCACAGCAATTGCAATAGTAAAGCACGTAACACCATATTGTTTACGTCTCTTATCATAGCTCATTCTAGTCTACAAACTGTGCCCACAATATATAGTGAGTCAGAAATTATATTGAGAGGCTGTAAAGTATATTGTTGAAATACCCATACCACTGCTCGTAACTACATCGTCTGCAACGAGTCACCTGGTTGTATAGTCAATAGCTTATGATTAATATCTCCCATAAAGCCTGCTAACGCAATTGCTATGTCATATGAATGTTCCATAAGCCACTCTAAATATCCTTTGTTAATTGGTAAATAAATGTGAAAAGGTTCAGTTCCAGATAACTTTAAACACCTCTTTCTGCCTTTCATTATCAGTTGACCAAAAAGTTCTAGTCTAGTGACCACTGTATTTTTTGGCTGATATGGTAAAAATATCCATTCTATGATTTGAAACTTCTGCTCTGTTTGTCCCAAAAGACCTAAAGGATGTTTTTGATTTTGACCCAAGTTAACTAACACTAACTCCAATGATTTGTCTGTTATATAGCGAGTCACATTAGCTTTTAATTTTTTTTCTATGATTTTGTCCAAGGCTTCCTTCTGGTTATCAGTTAATTGTCGTTTGTCATCTGCTGAACAAGTGGTTCCTAACAATTCCATTAATGGCTCAAGATCATCATTTGTAATTCTTGTCAGTGATCGGACCCACTGTATATTTCCCATTAACTCTTGGACATCAATCAATGTTTTTATGTTAGTAGTATGTATAGTCACCTTCTGGGGCTTCACTATGTTATTGGTTATTTGCCACCCCAAATAATTCTGCGGAGGTGATTTTTGTAGTTTTTTCTAGAGCTATTTTCAAACTCTTTTATTCTAACATACATTTTAAGTCTGTTAATACCCGATTAGCTTCCAAATGCTCTTCAGCCACTAATATATCATCCATGTAATGATACACCAATAAAAAGGGATATTTTTGTCTAAAAGGTTGCAGTGCCCAAGCAACAAAATTCTGACACATCGTCAGAGAGTTTTTCATGAGCAGTGCAAAGTAAGCCCACTGGCTGCTTTTTGACTAACGATAGCTCCACTAGTTTTCTCAGCCTGGGGTGGCTGGTCCTCTGCCCAAAGGGGAGCTATAGTAGCGGCTATTAGTCCCTTTGTCAAAGCAGCTGCAGGCATTTTCTTTTCTCGAGTGGGAGGGTTAGCTTTTGTATGGGGGCTGCCACCTTTTTGCTGAACAACATAAGTCAGATAGGGGCAGGCCAGGCATTAAATATCAGGGGTTTGTCCTATTCCAGGAATAGGGATTTCAGTTGCATCATTTTGCTCCCAAAATCTATTTACTCCACCCCAGCAGAATCCTGCTTGAATCACAAAGCATAGTGCACTCTCAAGCTCCTGCAATCCAGCCAGTTTTCTTAGGGCACATGCATTTGCTTTCCCTACAGTAGAGGTTTCAGACTTCTCCCCCTTATCAATAACAATTGGGGGTTGGAGTTTGAAACCAGGATCTGCATCAAGAGCAAGATCGGGTTCTGCCACCCTGTCATTAATAATGATCAGGGTTTGGAGTTTGGGATCAGAATTGGGAATATGATCCGATTTCACCATTCCCTCCTTCCCAAAACAATGAGCCTCGTGCTTCAAACTAGAAAAATCTGTCTCACAACACCCCCTACTGCCATTTAAAAGCGGCAACGTGATGCATTCTGTTTCACCAACAGGAATCTGCTGCCGAGCCACCCTCTCAGACTCTGGGGCTGTATGCAACAGCAAAAGAATTCTTGGACTGTAAGGTCCCTCAGGTTTTTGCTGAGAAACTCTAATCCTATCCTCTCCCTCATAAGCAACCTCTGTTTCAAACAGGGGTCATAGCTCAGGGGCACAGTGAGGCAGCACCCTCTCATCCCAGCAATAGGTGACCGCTTTCCCTGCCTGATCAGCAGTCTCCTTGGTAAAACTTGAAAAACCAATTCCACCACCAGCTCCATTAAGCTCGAGCAACAGTAATCTTAGCATCATTTCTTGTGCAAAAGCGTCCTCTATAGTACCTTGCAAAATCTCCCTACTAAAATTAGCCTGCCCATCTGCTCTACTGTATGGTCCTGCACCCATTAACATTTGAGTTTGTACCCTATAAAGCAGATCCCCCTTTGACACACTTTAACCGCTTCCTGATCACACAAATGCTCCCAAGTCTGATAAAAAGCAAGACGTTGGGAGGGAGATAATATCAATGTGACTAGCTGCCGAATAGCTGCAGGACAAAAGGTATGACCTGGAAATATAAAATCTAAAAGACTTTGTGTGAACGGTGATTGCAAAACATACTGCATGCAAGCAGCCTTAGCTTCCTCTAACAATTTCCAGTCAAACGGATCCCATTCACTCCCTCCTGTTTGTGTTAAGTAAGACAGGATAAGCTTCCATAGTGACTCCTTCTAAAACTGCATCTCTTACTAACCCCTGCCAGCGTGTCCCCAGCCCCCAACACCTTGCCCCCCCCGACAGTTCCCACAGTATCAAACCATGTCGGCGCTTGGAGCGGAGCAGTTGGTTCCGGGCATGAATACTTGCCAGGATAGTCTGGTGTAGGTGGTTCTGGCAGGCAACTTCCCATCTCCTGACGAATGCGAATTTCTTCCAATTTTTCCATTATATTTTCAAAATCTTGTCTAAACGTGGAATGCTCAGGTGGTGTTGAGTGTTCGGAATTTTCACTGAACAAATCACCCAGCGATACAGCTGAGGGGCTCCTTTGGAGAGGGAAATCTTCTTTATCCGGACCCTCTTCACGCTTCTCAAGTAGGGGAAATGGTGGTGAAGGCCAGTATCTGGGAATTGGTCCCCATGTAGGCATATTAGACATACGAAATGATAATGCAGGTGCGGAGGTACTGCCAGTATTGTCCTGATTCTCACTCACAGCAGCATAAGCCTCTCTCTCCGCTTTCACTCCACGTAATGTTTCTTTAACTGATTGCCAGAGGGTGAGATATTGCCAAAGGCCCTTATTTCCTTTGGTACATTCATCTTTGTCCCATTTTCTCCCTTTCAAATAGGGTAGCGGTAATCGGAATAATGCTACTTCAGTTAGCCCATCTTAACGTAGACTGCAATGCAGTTTTTTCATAAACAATTCCTGTCTCAGAGAGAATATTTTGGAGGAGCTCCACCACAGCCTCAATCCGAGTCTCATCTTCAGGTGAATGTGCAGACCCCATCTCCTCCCCAACTGCTTGCCTGGCCAAGAGCAAGTTTCCCATCAAAGTCTTTAAGCTGCAGCTATACGAAAAAGTTTTTCACAAGTGCCGGGGCAGCACCCACCTTCAGTCAGCTTTTCTGTTCCCTCAATCTTATCTCTGGTGAGATGTCCTGAGCCAAATTGGAGGGTCCCTGTATGGGCACCGGATGTGACGATGGAAGAAATGGGACGACACAAAGATCAATATGATCCAAATGAAGCTGTTTATTTTGGGTAACTGGCTGCTGTTATACCCCAAGCTTGCCAAACACTGATAGGTTGATTCTGCCCTAGTAACAAGCATTCATTGGTTACAGCCCAACCACACAACCATGTTGCCAGGGTACATTTCCCACCTTCAACAACAGCTTCCTCATCAACAGAGTCATTATAATCTTTTATATCCTTGAAGACTGTGACTAAGGCTTTCCCAACTCCACCCAGCCTCAGCGCTTGGGCTGCTCATTAAATGCTGCCACACATCAGTCAGGTGTTTTATGATGTTTCAAAACTATTTTTGAGAAGACATACTGATAAACATGTTCTGTTACTTCTGCTGCTGTGTGAGGTGTATTAGTTGTGTATTCCCTGCTCTGCGATATTACTTTTTTATTGTTTTGCCTAACTAATCATCTGAGTATTAAATTAAAAGGAAACTGTAATTTTTATATAAAACCCTCTAACTATGTAGTGTGAAACATCAAAATGAAAAACATCTCAAGTTATTTTACTCTTCCTTTTTTTTAATTGCTCTTTGATTGAAAGGAATTGAGTGAATGAAAATCTGTTGCAATTTCTTGCTTTTGTGAAGACGGGGTCTGCATTTTTAAGTAAGATATCCTACTAAAATTTTTCAAAAGAGGGAGTCATTTCCATTCATATATATGTAAAACTTATTTCACCAGCATCCAAATGTTGGAAGTGAATTCATTGCTCTGTATCATGTTTGAAGTAACATTGTGTACCTTATATCTTGGATGAGAATTTTATGTTAAGTGCACATTCACAGGCTCGTATGTATATGACAAAATTTGGTTTTTAGGTAGCACAGGAAAAACTTTTATTTGTATTAAACATTCTTGACTGATATTGTGGATCAAATATTCTACTAATGGGTAACTAGAAGAAAGTAATACACACTGTCCGTTGTTTGTTACTATTGTGAAAAGTAAACCAAAATCCAAGTGAATTATTTTGCACAGAATAATCTGAAATATTAGTATGCATGTGGAGAACCCTTGCTTTCAAAAATGCATCTAAGAGTCTATTTAAAAGTTCAATGAACTGTCTTTTGAAATTGTCTTTTGTACTCTCGGGATGGAGAACGCTTTTGCTGATGAAAGTCCAAAGTGGGTTGATATTTCATAAAAAAATGGGCTGTGGAAAGCAACCCTCTTAGATGATCCTGATTTCTTGTATTGATAGTAGGTGAGAATGGCTAGAATCAATAAGTAAATTTTTGCCATGAATATTTTGCTTCTGCAAAAAGCAAGTTTTTGTCAGAGAGTTATAGGTGCATTTTTGTCTTAGTTTCCCTGATGGAATGAGGCTTCACACCTTTTGACTTGGACCTTAAAGAGCCTGTCAAACTGTATTACACATACTCTACATTCATAATGGCATAAACCAAAATTTCTTGTTTGCATAGGTCTAAAATACTAATTGAATGTACTAAATTTATAGTATGTGTATTTTTATATGCACAATATTCTCTTCTTTCTTTGCTTCGTGGTACTGAAAAATATTTTAGAACTCGTAAAAAGTGCTTTGTATTCAAGACATTTTAAGACTGACACCTTTGAGGAACATAGACTAAAATATTTTCTTATATATTTTACTTTGCCCTTGTTTCTAAAGTAAGGTAGTTTTTTGATTTATCTGGTCTGTCTCAAACTTTTTTTAAGTTCAACTTTTCTCTCAAACACTGTCTATTGCAGTGAAAACCTTTTATAAAATAGATTGAAATCAGTCCTTTGTATGCATAAGTGTAGGTAATTATACTTTAAAGAGAACTTGCTTTGTACATTTTAATTTTTATAAAGAAATGAGCAGTTATCTCCCTGACACCTTATTAAATGTATAATTAACCTTATGATCCCTAGCTCACTTGTGAATGCTTGGCAGTATAATTGGAGGGGAGTAGTGTTTCTCTTTTTCATTCTTTTGCAGTCCTAAACCTCATTTTTGTGTTATGTTGAAGTATTAGTTTAATTCATTCCCCTTTTGTTTTAAACAAACTTTGTTTTTAAAAATGTAGGTACCAAGAGGGTGTATGAAATAAACTTGTTTCTTGTGTTCAGCAGTTGGGGGATTTTATTTTTTTTTTTCAAACTAATGTTCAATTTTTACCTTGTAAAAAGATAATAAATTTAATTTATTACTTAAAATGTCTGTAATGGGAAATTTTCAAATTGGTGGTTTTATTTACCACTAACCTTCTTGTGCTTCCTACATTAATTATTTCTTTTCCTTTAGAGGTCCGGTGTATTACTTGATAAGAGAGCTTTACTGACTTTTATGGCTAGATCAGCATCTAGACCTGGACAGGTATAGTAGTTTTTCCTGTATATCATCATATATGTAGCAAAATTCTGTTTCATCAACCATTGATGAAGTGGTTTGGATCTTGAACTTCACAGTTGACAGCTCTATCATGTTTCTTGGGGAGAGGGAGGTTAATTTGCAGAGCTCATTGCCTTTAAAGAAACAATTCACTTCATGGAGCGTGGTGGAAAGGAAGCTGTAGTTAATTTTTTTCTATTGTTTCAGGCATTTCCTGCATTTTTAATGTTATACTTTATATCCTACAAATATCAGGCTTAAAGTGTTTAGCTGCACTATCCAGTTTAGTATCACTACTTGAAAGTACCTGTTTTGTCGGTTACATTGTGTGAATACAAGTGCGAGTTAAAACCTCAGCCTCTCTGTAATGATAAAACGTCTCTGTGTTTACATTAAAAGACAGATTTCATATTACTTGTTATGGTGGGTTGGAAATATATCCAGTTTGAGCATGTGGTTTTGTGCTTATTCCCTAGAATTTAAAATGCTCTCTTTTGTTTGCATGCTTTTCTTCATCTCTTCCTCCTTATATGCCCCCTTTAAAATAAATCTTTAAAAAAAATTTTTAAAAACCAAAGAAAGAAAGCCCAACAAACACGCCAGGTAGCCAACCAAAAGAAAAACCCCAGAACAACCAAACAAAAAANCAAGAACAACCAACCAAAAAAAAAAAAAAGAAACCCACAGTCAAAAAACCTGAAACAACCCCCATGGAAATTCAACCAAACAACAACCAAAAAAGAACCCCAAAGACCCCCACAATTTAAACACAAACTAGAATAAATACTTTTCAAATGAAGGAAGTTTGCATGTTTATGTTTTGTGGAAACTGCCTTTAAATACTCACAGATTAGCCATTCTGTTGAAATGATTATGATGAATGTGATGATGGTAAACAATCTTTTGGTATCTGTAGAAGAGATTTAAAAAATTGAAATTTTCTAGCTTTTCAAGCTGAATTTTTAATAGCACATAGAAGTTAGTAGTATGGGATAAAGATACTATTAATTTTGATAAACTTTTTTTAATTCAAGACGTGAAAGGTTTGGAAACTGGAATCAGAAGTTGAGGGAGGAAGGTTCAAAATTTAAGCACATTAGTTGGTGATCTGAGTTCTTTTAAGCACTGATCATAGCTACCATTGACCTCTAGGTCAGTGAATGCTGCTGAGTGGTTTGCTTTTTTTTTTTTCCAAATGGGTTGAGATCCTGACATATTCTCATTAACACATGAATTACTTCCTTCAAAAGAAAAATTGAGGAACTAATGTTTAGGCTTCTAGCCCTGTATTTTGTTTTATTTTGTGCCTGATTTCTGTGACTGTTTCTTATCTACATATGAAATTTTGGGCAGGAAATTACTCTGTTTTCAGTTGCACTGTCAGTTCCCTGTTGCTGGTAGAGTACATTTAATTTGAAAGATCTCTAATAATTATTCTAACTTTGGCAATTTTATTTTGTTATTTGAGCTTTGAAGTTCATGCTTTTTTTTATCTGTGCATTGAATTTCACAGGCAAAGAAGATTGAGAGACTTCTAGAACTGATTCCTGAGCATCTAGATGAACAAGCTGCACACTGTTACCTCATGAGATGTTATGGTAATTTACTTTTCTAGGAATAGTTTTTTTTAGTAAGGGCTCTTGAGATATTCAGAGATCCCATCATGGAAACCCTTAGAAAGGGGAGTAGGAGGTGCATTGTGTAACTTGCTTTCCCGTTTGAGGCAGAGGGAGATGGGGAGTTTGTCTGGGTGAGTTATTTAAGTCTCTTAGGGTTCTAAACTATTCTGGCTGTTGGGTTGGAAAAGTAACCAACTGACCTGAGCCTTGAACTCTTAACAAAAGGAATTGTATTAGATAAACAGATACTGCTATCATAGGGGTTAAGTAGGGGCTTCGTGGAACAGAAAAAAAATCTATCCTGACCTGTGGAGAGAAATACTGTAGAAACAAGTGGCTTTTAAAATTAATCTAGCTTTTTTTCCCAAAAAAAAATGCAATAAGTATATTGGTTCCTTCTATGTGGGAGTTTCAAAATTGTAAGTGATCAGCTCTATCAGTAAGGACACAATTGTTGTTAGTGTGGATTGGTTTTAAGTATTTTAACTTTTGCTAAATTAAGTATTCCAGATGTCTTCATTTGGATTTACATTAAAAGTTGACTTGAAGTGCTAGTTGGGTCTCTTTTTAGTTGAAGTCAGAAAGGAACAGCTCTAAAACAAAGAAAAAAAATCAAGTTGCTTGCTTAAACACATTTGCAACACTCTTGAAAAACCAAGACAGGTAGCCCCTATGCCAACACTCTGCTGAAAGCTCGTGTCTGTGCTGTAGTGTCCTTTGCCTTGTGTGTTCTGAAATGATCCTCCAGTTTTTTTAGAGAGAGTAAGTTCTCTTCACAAACGTATTACAAGTGAAAAGATATAATGACAGAAGCCCTTGTACTCCCATATATCACAGAGGAGATAAACAGGAGTAATTAAGTAAAACAGTACATGCCTATATTGTTTTAAAGAATACAAGTTTTGCTATATTTGAATCAACTTGTGGAACTTCTTATGACAAATTACAAAGTTTACTTGCTTAGGAATGTTCAAAACCGAAATCGCTACCAAAATGGTTTAACCCCATTGTTTCGTTCACAGCAGGGTAGGTTTTCAAACATGTTTTTATAAAACAAAAAAACCCCGCCCTTTTGTCACCACATCTGTACTTGCAGTTCTACACTGTCATTAGTCTTTACCTCAGTAAAAGTTCCATAAGTAGGCTAATTAATTTTTTCAATATCTTTTCCAACAATATCATGTTACAACAATTTCACATAGGGCTTGGAGAGAATCAATCACTTGCTCCATTGTACCTAAAACAGTAGTTAGAGTGTATTCAAAATTTGAAGCCGCACAGTGTGTGAAGAGATGGTTGCTGTAGTTTCTTCAGGCAGAGGTATAACTGGCTCATAGCAAGTTCTGGAGGAGACGTTCAGTACTGGCATTAAGAGTTACAAAAACTGTTCCCAGGTTATTCTGTTTAGGCCTCTTACTTGTATGAGACATCTGTTTCACTCTTCTGTCGGGTAGAAGAGTGCACGTCAGTTACTTCACCCACTTTACCAAGGCAGGGCTGGATGAGTCATACTAGCATAACTTTGCATTTTCCATTGTTTTCAGGAAGTAAGGTGTTGTCCTTCTCTTAAGATATTTGAGGACATTTGCTATATTATATCCCCACCATATATAATATGTACAGGCCCATACATATGAACAGCAATTTAGCTACCCCTTCCTCTCATCTCTTCTTTTCCATTTTTTAATGCTTTCTGCGGTGGTGAGTATGTTAGATTCACTTGGCTGTTAAAGTGGTCGTCAACAAAATATTTAGCACAAATAAAAATTAGAAGGCTGTGCTTTGGTTGTGTTCTAGCCAAGAGACCTAGAAATAAGATCTTTTATTTGAAAGATTGCATGTTTAAATTTTTATCATTTTGCAGTTAGTAGGCTTTAGGATATAATTTCTCATTTTGGTCGAACTCTGGCCTTATAGTATCGTCACTTACTAGAGAACAAATGATTCTCCTGTCAGACCCATTGTTATTTTTCATTAGAAAGGGGAAGGAAAGATAACAGAGTACTATTACTGTCATTGGTTACTGCTGGTATTTGTAAAGATAAATGGACAAATAAAATTGTAATTATGCATTTAGCTAAGATAAAGTAGAATATAGATCACAGCTGAAAGAAGTCCGATCATATTTCAGACATCCACAACTGAACAAATAAAGGAACGCTTACTCCTTTCCTTGTCTAGAGATATGATCTGCTGCCAGGACTAGATTTCCTCCATCTGGCAAAACTCATAATCTTTTACTGTATACCTTCTAGAAAAAGGAAATATATAAAAGCACATTTGTATGATCCCTTAAATGCACTCTCAGTATTAGTGCTTCCCCCCCATACAGTAAATATAGCTATTTTTAAGAAATAGAACATTAACAATTTCTATTAGGCTTTCATTTAACCATCACTTCATGCAGCTTCTGCAGTAGCCTCCCACATTCAAAAAGGAGCTCTGTCGCTTGCCAGATGTGAGTGGGAAGCTTTTTCTTATGAGAAAGGGACACAAGCTATCCATATCTGCATAATTAAAGCTTTTTTTTATCTTTTAAGAGCCATCAGCTTTGTAGGTTGTGAAGATGGTACTTCCAAATGTGAACAGGCACGAACGTGAGACAGCTCCCATACTGCAAGTGTTTGCGTTTACTGAAGCAACAAAATTAATTTAGCTGGACATGCTGGCTTCCTTGTTCACAGGGATCATCTTTGTAACCCTCCTCTGGACCTGTTCCAATAGTTACATATTCTTCTTACGTTGAGGAATAGAGGGGCAGAATCACCTCCCTCAGTCTGCTGGCCACACTTTTGACGCAGCCCAGGAAGCTGTTGTCAAGTTTATCATCCACCGGCACCCCGAAGTTCTTCTCTGCAGGGCAGCTCTCGGTCACATCATCCCCATCCTGTATTGAAACCGTGAATTGCCCTGACCCCAGTTTAAGACCTTGCATTTGGTCTTGTTGAACCACATGAGATTCACACAGGCCCTCTTCTCCAGCTTGTCCAGGTCCCTCTGGATGACATCTTGTACTTCCAGTGCTGCAACTGCACCACATGGCTTGGTGTCACCTGCAAATTTGCTGAGGGTGCACTCAATCTCACTGTCTGTATTATTGATGAAGATATTAAATAGCGCTGGTCACACTACGGATCCCTGAGAGATCATGCTGAATTTGGGTGGCTTTTGTTCTAGCTATTGTTTATAATTTGCTTCAGAAAGAGACATATGGCTCTCTATCTCACATCCTAGAGTGGTGTGTTTTTACTGTGCAGCTTCTACTGCTTTGTGGTTCCAGCTTGTACTTGAAGGAATTGATCATCCAACTTCAAATAAAAAGAGAAACCACAATGTCTGGTCTGTTCCCTAATATGAATCATCAGTAGGATATGAAGAGTAACCACAACATTTGGAATATCGTTTGTTAAAATAGTTAGAATATATTTTGGCAAGTAGGTAGGAATGTGTGGTGTGGAAACGGGTGAACAGAGGAAGAGTTAACCACTGGGGTTTTTTGGCTTTTTTTTTTTCCCTCAGAATTGGATGAGGATGTTGCTTCTGTAAAGGCTCTGTATGAGAAAACAAAAGCGAAGAACATACAGCTGCATGAGCTATCTCTGAAATCTTTAGCTGCTTTTCTGAAGAAAGTAGGAGAGCCTGTTCCTTTCACAGAACCCCCTGTGAGTATTTCCTAATTAAAAAATAGATCTTCAGAACTGTGTATGTTCCACGTTAATAAAACAGATTGCATTAATAATGACAGACAGATTAGATCTCTGCAGACTCCTCAAAGGAAGTAATGTATGAAGTACTGAGTGTTGTAGGAGCTGTAGTAATCTTGCATTGGATTTGACTTGAAATAAAACCTCTTGGGGCTTACGATATTTAAACTACCTGATCCTTATCAGGCACTCATCTACAGGTGTACCTTTATCAAACGTCCTTGGGGCATTTATCTAAGCAATTGAACTTTAAAAGACTTATAGAATGTATATTTCATTAGCAATTAGTGGGTTTTAGCTTTCATTAATTACTTGTTTTGTATCTAATATAAACTGCTGCTTTAGGAGAATGGAGTTTTAGAAATGCAGGAATAATTTTTCCACTGCAGCTTTGCTTCTGGCTGCCTTGCAAACAGATATGTGCAACTGTGCAAATGTAACTTATTTGAAGGTGACAAGTGGCACAACACTGAATTTACTTCCTTCACCTTATTCCTTTGACTAATAGTCTGCTAGTGCCATTTTAGCAAAGCAGACTTTTGTGACTTACTATAGGTTCCCTCTGTAAGCGGACTTCTTATTGCCATTTTCTATATTCTCAAATCAGTGTTCTCTTATAGTTCTGTAAAGACATGATTATTACACAATATCTCCATATTGCTGCATGATAAATGTGATTTTCTTTTCTCATTTCGCAAAGAATTGGAGAAAATTTTGGCATGAATTGTTTGACTTAGCCTTTTAACAGCTGTGGGATCTTTTCTGCAACCTCAACATAATTTATAATGGATTTTTTATTTGGACTGTGTAAATTTGAAACCTAGAATGTATGTTTCTTCTAGCTAGTAAAAGTAAGAGTTTTTTTGAAGTCACTGAAATTGCTCCTTTTCACTGTTCAATTTTCCTTTAATGCAGCTCGGTCTTTAAAAGTGTCTCAACTTTTTTGACACAATTGGAGATTAAATGTATTTTCATTTTTTAAATGAAATGGATTATATTATTGTAATAGAAGCTTCATTACGCATTTTTGGCAAGGTTTTCCTTTTATTCTCTCTCTCTGGTATTTCTCTTAATTATACAGACTTCAATATGGATCTAGTTTTGAATAATAGATTTTGCTTTTTTCAGGACCTAAGGCTTATTTTAGACTTAGTAACTTTTCAGTTGAAACAATGTTGAACTTGTTTATTTCTCTGTTTATAGGAGACATTCAAGTTCTATGCGGAAAAATGGAGGCAAAGAGGATTGGAAGCATCATGAATGGACAGTCTTGTTAAATAGTTGTTTTTCAAATTGATTAAATATTACATTCAATAAAAAAGATTTAAAAGCATGATGCTCTGTGTAATTTTTAATATAAATACTGTGTTTAAGCAGCACTTTCCATAGCTGTAATTGATAGACACATTCATTTGTAGAAATGCTGTGAAAACTGCTAATGAAATAGAAAGATGCAGCTTTCTAGGCTATTTCTGTTTTGATGTATAACTTTGGCTCTTGTTGATGATGATGACTTTTGATGGTGATTGTGGCTGTTGTTGATTCAACAAGTGTATATATATTGGGTTGCTGAAGGGGTATGTAACTGTAACTGAAACACTGTCTCATCCTTTGTTGTTCTTTGCCTGGTCAATGTACTTTTGGGGGAAAGTATTAGGGTAAAGAACATCATCTTGAAGATTCATCTGTATCTACACAGAAAATAAACACATCTTTTTTTAGATTTCTACTAATTGTACTTCTCTTAAAGTATCTCGTATGGGCAGTGGATGTTATAAAGACAAAATACCTGTAAGTTTTACACTAGCTTCCGTATTGTAGTTTTTTGGCATCTTTATTCTCACAGCTGTTAGTCCAGTTAATTTTATGGATACAAGAACTGGATATCCATGGAAAACATGCCTTTTAAACAAAGTTTCTACCATTATTCACAGAGAAAAGGGATGTATAATAATCTGAATGTGTCAAGGCTGGGAATAAATTGGACCTAATTCTTGAAAGTTGAATTTCCAATTTATTAACTAGCTGGTATGTTTATAAATAACACAGAAAATTCTCACTTTACTCAAAAAACGAGGCATAACTAATTCGAGGCCAAAGAGGTTGTTAATTTATTTTGTTTCCAAACAAACTCTGAATCCTAGCTGTGTCTCCTCCCTCAATAGTGTGGTTTTATGATGACTTTTGTTACTTTACAAGCGTAGGCTCGCCAGTGTACTGCACCTATGGGGCTCTAACCGTCTGGCACCGTTTCTTACTAGGTTGTCATGATAAGGAATTAACATTGGAAATTGCATTTGTAACATAATGGTTGTGTGCCCTGTCTGAAATCAAGCAGTACTTGGTTTATTTTGTTCCACAAATGGAGGTGTTTCTTTTTTCTAAAGATACAGCTCCATTATATGTTTCAGTGTAATAGCAGCTTAATTGAAGACTCTGTCAACTACTTGGCAACCCTTTCTCTAGTGCCTCAGCTCTTGTTTTTCGAGGTCATCTTGTGAATTTCTGTTTCACAGCAGTAGCTGTGTTCCAGTAAGTGGAGTCACATCTGAGCATAGTATCACACAGGCCCGTTGCCTCCTTTTTGAGCAGAGCCAGCACACAGGGTAAGAAAGAGGATTAATATTACTTGAAGCAAATGCCAGGTCGTCACAGAAGAAGCGAACGGCAGATCTGTAGACCTGAACTAACTTTTTGACAAAGACGTGAAACCCTGTGTGATTGTGGACCAGGTGCAATTGACTGGTGCTACATCTATCATTAGCCTGTGCCCCGATACTGGCAGGTTGTTTGCTGGCTGCTGCCTTCTGAGACAAAAAAAGAAACATGCAATGCCACGGCCAGGTTTGCCTGTTGCTAGTGCCCAAACACGAGGTCTGATCATACAGGATTAGTACTGGTTAGCATCTACACATTAGTCTTCTAACTTGCTTGGCTTGAACTCTGACAGAATAATGCCTTAAAATGTGATAATTGCAATTGTGGAAATGGAGAGTAGATTTAATAGCCTGTAACTGAAGATTACAAATTAAATTGTTTTCAGCTCTGAAATTGCATTTTGGATGACCTCATGGAAAGTTAAGGGTTGAATGAGCTGGCTGCTGAGCCAGTATGACATTGGTGAGGCACTGCAGGGACATGAGACCTAATAGTACCAGGGGTTTGTGGCAGCAGGGGCCAGGGTGATGGGCAAAAGTATGCACTCTGACCACATTGCAATAGCCCTGGCCTGTGGAACCATGTGGCAGAGAGAAAAGCAGGGATTGTTCAAAGGATACGCTAAGGCTGTTATTGTGTGGTAATGTTTCTGATTTTCTCTTCCAGTGAATGCTTCTTGTACAATTAAGGAGTGATTACACAGAAGAGTGCAGTCTCTCCTGTCTTTAAAATGTGGGACAGTGAGGGATTTGTGCCACTCTGGAACACAATCATCTCCATCTGAAACAAGGTTGTAGTGGGAAGGTTTTGCGGAATCGGCATTTGTGCCGACTCGTCTAGAATACGCTTGAGATGATAATATTCTGCATTGTGTGCCAAAACTCAAGCATTTCAAGCATGAAGAAAAATGCAGTTTAGAAGGTTAACATTTCTTCACCAAATAAGTAGGCAGTTCCATTATTTCCTGCTTCATATTCAAAGAAACAAACCTTGTAAGATGTCAAAATGCAGAAAGGCAGTCTTGCAAACTTGTCATAGTGATTTACTAGTCCAGATACCAAATGTACCCTGTCATACTGACCATAGCACTTACCCCTTTAAAGCAGAGAAGAATTATTTGCCACTGGCTAGTGGATAACGGGGATTGTGCAAGATCCAGACCAGGTGTGGTGTCTGAGAGATATGAGTGTGCTTTTCCAGCGGCTTCGGTGGGAAGCTGAGAGTGTGCTGACATAAAATGACCTGACATGATCCTGTAAGAAGCAAATTGTGTGAGGGTGTATGTGTTTGCATAATAGTATGTCTTGATGGGGTTTGAGAGGACTGGAAAAAGCTTGCTACTCAAACTGAGATGATTTGATCTCACTTCTGTGCCTTGCACCACATTATGGATTTGCCTATTTTCCCCCTCCCCTGGAGGTAGGGGCGGGAGGAGAGTGCTTTTGGGGTTTTGAGCTCAACATGGGTAAGTTTCCTTGTTAACTAGCAATATAGTCATATTGCAGCATGATAATTACATGCAGTAGTTGTATCCTTATCAGATAAAACAGTTCATTCAACTCATTATCTCCTGAGGCCCTTTTCTACAGAAAGAAATGTAGCTTGGTAGGTTAGTAGCTGCCTTTAGATTTCCTTAATATGTACCCTCTGCTGAAAATGGAGTAGCGGAATGGATCGTGTCTTTAGCACTGACAGCTCAAAAGGTGTTTATAGATTGAATGCCTGAGTCAGCAGGATTCCAGCTGCAGCTTACAGTAACAAGGGAGGTTCATCGTAGTGAAGGTAGGATCATGAGCCCACATATTGACAGAGAAATAAACTAGAAGCGTGTTCACCACATTACTACTGTATTTATTGCTTTTCTCAGAGGTGTGATGCTTCTGGGCTCCCCAGGAGCACAGCAGAGGAGAAAGTGACAGAAATGATGGATGTAACAGGAAGGTTTTGCTGTTAAATGTGAGAAACATGGCAGTGTCTAGATGGAATGTCCCATTTCCTGCACCAGTATATTGTTCCTATAAAGGTGAAAGAAGTGAGCATATAAGAAAAAGCTGACACCATAATTGAATTTAGTCTTTTTTTTTTTTTTTGGCAAAGACTTCTCTGCATTTCTTAAAATAGTTTTCATAATATCTGCATAAAGTCAACTGCAAAATTATATTTCCTTTCCAGAATGGTTGCAGTCTCTGGCCTGCCGTTTGCCAGTACTTCTGTGAATTGATAATCAGAGGAAACCTTTTAAGTTAGTGGCTCCATCTGATCCTCTCGTGTAATCCAAGGGTGTCTTTCTGAACATGAGTGTGCAGATCCTCAGTTCAGAATGAGTTCCCCATTAGACATGGAAATAAGAGCAGATATGGAAGTCTGAGTTTACTGTTTCCTGTAATTAAGAAAATGAGATAATAGGAACTGTCTTATGCAGTGCCTGCTATAGTCAGGGCTTCCACATTGATCTACTTTCAGGTAAAACTATTAATGCAAGACTTCTCTCTGAAACTCTTAAACCTCTATATTACAATTGGCGAACGCTTCAAAATTTCTCATGTGATTACCCTGATAGCACCATGATAAAGCAGTGATATCTATAGAATTGCTACTGTGTGCAACGGAAGCTCCAAACCTCTCAGTAGTTCTGTGTTTCTTGCAGTTATTTCACTCAGCTGTGAGTGACTGTGAACTCAAGGTTCAGCAAGCAGTTGAACCTCAGTGTCTTGTAGGGAAAGTGATGAGGCTTGAAAACCAGCAGCAAATTAATTCTTGGCTTTGTAAGCAGTTTGCATCTGCTCTTCATATAGTCTGTGACACCAGAGCACATAAGAGAAGTGGAGTAATAGGGAGAGTTGTCAATAAGTGGAGATGAATCCAGGGGAGGAGAGGAGGGACTTCCAGTTAGAAAAGAGTTGTTGTGGAGGAAAAGTAAAGGGCTGTGACCAAGACAAGGCTGGCTGGGTTAACCTACTTCAAGGCTGTCAAAGCATTTGAGAGGCCATTTTGCCGAGTGCTGGATATTTATAGGAAAAGACCTATGGAGAGTGATTGCCACAATACAGGGTTACCATGGGGAACTCCGGAGAAGGTGGAAGTATTGGGAAAAAGGTTGGAAAGGGTGAGAACTGGTATTGCGAATGACAGAAGACAAAGCTATTAGTCTGTTTTATTCTATATTATATCTTACTCTAATTATTAATCTAGTAGGATGTGTCCCTGCCCATTACAGGGGGGTTGGAAGTAGATGGTCTTTAAGGTCCCTTCCAACCCAAACTATTCTCTGATTCTATTGGCTTCCGCATGATGCCTTATGCCTGGTTTGGTTGGGAGTGAATGACTGTGAGGGGAAGGAGCATCCCTTAACTTGCTGGCAGTTGGAATCAATTGACAGGCTACTGTGGATGCTTGCCTTTCTCATAGCTCCCATTGTTTCTTCCTCAGAGCTACAGACTGGGAGAAGTCTGTCTGGAGAGCTGCTAGGAGGAGAGGGACCTGGGGGTGTTGGTCGACAGCCGACTGAACATGAGCCAGCAGTGTGCCCAGGTGGCCAAGAAGGCCAATGGCATCTTGGCTTGTATCAGAAATGGTGTGACCAGCAGGTCCAGGGAGGTTCTTCTCCCTCTGTACTCAG
>WAAB01014243.1:14076-58881 GCA_013389865.1 Piaya cayana | reverse complement strand
AGGCTGCAAAGGACTGATCTGGGCTGCTGAGCCAAATCTGATCCTATTATACCTTTCCACCATGGGGAGTTAAGATGGTACTAGTCCTGTTATTACAGCTGGGTAAGTGAAGAAAGAGGACCATCATCATGTGCCAAATATGCCAAACAAAGTCTGTTCTAGCAGCAGCATCTTAAATCTTGTGTTTCTCAAATTCAAAGGCAGCTGTAGGAAATAATGTTTTTAGTGTAATTTAGGATGTGTCTAAAATGAGTTGGAATATAGGGCAGTATTTAGCACTGGAGCCGTTAGGATTTCTTTATGTGTTCTGGCACTGAAGTTGCAGCCTGGGATGGGGCTACAACCAAAGCAACTGTGAGAGACTGCTGAGCCTGCTACCTAGCCATACTCTGAAAAATTTTCTGCCTAAATTAAAAATAAATCAAGCAATTGCCCTCGTTACTTGCAGAGTTCCTTGGGATCCCTCTTCTGATTAGTTTAGTGTCTTGAACAGTTCATGTATGGAAGTTAGCTGAAATGTAAATTTTGATGACCATCTCCAGCAACTGTCCTAAGACCCTTGAAACTCTCTGTAACTAGAACTACACTCTAAAAATTGGAAAAACAATAGAAAGTGTATGGTCATTGGAAAATCCATTAGAAGCCATATATTCATAGTCTTTGCTTAAATGAATTTTTAGTTTACCTTCACAATTTTGGTGACTGAGTCTGTATTTCATATATTAATGTTCATAGTGAGAGAGCTAGTACTATCACATGTTGCAGCTGGTTAACTGTTTAGCATTCCAGGGAGGAGGGCAGAGCCCTGACCAAATGTGGTAGCTGAAAATAAATAGATATATATATAATGTTGAATTATTCTTTTTTTAAAAAAAAAAAAGTTTCGTTTTCCATCTTTCTTTATTGTTTTAATGGCAGCCATATTTTTCACCTTCTGTAGTACACATAAAATGTGCTCTGATATTTTTCATGCCCAGGAATTCAATTTCTGCATTTGTGTGTCTTTCTCGCTGTCATCAATAAAATTATAAATTTGTATAAATTCAGCAAGTAAAAACAACGTTGAAAACTATGTTTTATACCACTAGCTGCAGGGGGGCATAAAATTATGGTAATTTGTGGCTTTACTATTGTCAGTCATGTAACAAATTTTTTCCAGTGGAAATTTATCGTGCGTCTAGCACTGAACATACTACAAAGCTGCAAGGTGATTTTCTAATACAAAAGCACCGAGAAATTCCCTATGAAGCATATATAAGGCTAAAAATATTCATTCACCTTTCTTTTGTTTTGCTTTTAGAAGGGACAAACCTGAAGGAAATGTGTGCAGAGCATTTGGTAGTGCTGAGCTCTACTGTAATCAGGCAGAATGCTTTTTCTAGGTGACAATAATACTTGGACAAAATGTGTTTTTACATGATTGCTGGTGGGAGTTGAGAGTGTACGGGAAAGGCAAAGAAGCAGGTACAGCATCTGATGTGAACAGCCCCGAGCCACTGTGTGCAGAATTACTGTGGGATTGGTGGGAGGGTGCTGGCTTTTGGCTGTTCCCACTGGCCTGAAATGCCTTTGTGACTCCATAAGGGGTGGCAACTCATGCCTGGAATTATAAGCCAAAAAGTTTTTTGAATTACTGTATTAAGGGGATGCTAAAAGAGGAGAAAAAAAAAAAGGTGTTGGCACTCTGCCTTTCTCAGTTGAAATCAGAGTCTCAAGGAGTGATGGCTACCACAGATCTGACTTCTCTTGCCCACATGGAAATCCAAGGGCTGCCCTATGCGAGGTGACATCCTGCAGCTGGAGGCAAGGCGGCACATGTCCTGTTTTTCCATGTTTTCAGTTTGTGCAGCATATTTTCTAGTTGCCTGGTTTGGAACTCAGTTTTTTTTGGCTTTGTGCCTTTCTACAATTAGTTGAAGCACTGCTACAAGGTGATTAGCTATTTTTAACTAAGAGTAGTAGAAGATTTGGGTGTTTGCTGAAAAGCAATCATTAAGATAATACTCGGTTATTTTAGGGCACTCAGCATCGTGACTTGCATCATGAGAAGGAAAGTATTTACTTGTATCAGGGATGAGCTACTGCTGGAGGCTGGACTGGCATAGCAGCGGGGCTGCATGCTATTCTATTCTTCTGACTTTCTCAGTGAAAGATGAAGTCGTTTTTATTCTACAAAAGTTTCTGGTGTTTTCTAAACTCTTCCTCCAGCTCCGAGTAAATGAAAGTGAACAAAGGTACTGTCTTGAAGAATGATCATGTTAAGCCTTAATAACTACAGTTGTATTATGTGTCATCAAAAGGCTCTATACATCTTGGTTTTGACTGTTCGGGAATGTTAATAGATTTCCAATTGCTATGCATTTGTTTGAAAATTCAGTACTGAATTCAGTAGTAGGTTACTACATTGTGGGCTAACTTGCATCGTTTGCTTACTCACAGTATGGATTCTGGATGATACTATAACATTTATGTCTCTAAACTCACTTGTTAAACATGAAGAATTAAGACAAGGCAGAAGGAGTACTGAGATATGCTAGGAATCTTAGGAAAACCTGATCAGATGCTTAAAAACAAGGAAAAGATATAAATGTGGCAGTGAGTGGTGATGCTGGTTATGGAGCCATGAGGTGAAGGTTGAGGGGTTCTATTAAATTGCAGTTTCTTAGTACTAGAAATGTACAAATATGTAATTTTGACCACAAAAGTAAAATAATGCCAACATAATTTGCAAATTGAATAACCAGAAGTTTGATTTAACAACAAAATAAGCATCAACAAATGGTTTTGTAATTAATTATAATTTGGCAACAGCACTTTTACAGAATCCAAAGATTATAAAATCTATATTAATCTATATATCAAATTATATAAAATCTATGCATGCATATACCTCTTCATGTGCATATTAGTATGAACACACACATGTCTATACATACGCTTTTTAAACCTTGTCGGTTCTTAAAAGGGTTAAGTGGTTTTAAAATTACCTCAACCAACTGCTTAAACATTGTTGCCTTAATTAATAGCTGCTAACATATGAAGAGCTTGTCTTGGCTCTCTAAGTATTTTAGAAAAAAAGCAGCATGTCAGAGTTCCATGTGCACTGTTTCTTGTATACTGCCATTAACTTGAACTGTTGTGGCTAAAACCTGGAAGATCTGTTATTTCTGGTACAGATGGACACATCAACACCTGTAACTTCTTACCAACAGTGTCTCCTAGTGTGCTGTATTTTCGGTGTTGGGGTTTTTTGAAGGAATTTTGTGGGGTTTGGGTTTTTGGTTTTTTTTAATGAAAAGGAATGGCTATTGATACTCGGTTTTGATTTAGCATTTCCAAATGCATTTTGCAATGAACAGGTATAGGATGAAACTTTAGACATGTGAAAGCTGGTCCTTTCCAAATGACAAGTTAAAAGTATTTTGGAGGACTGCCACTACCCACAAGCCAATATGCAAAGCAGTGATTCTATAATCCATTTTCCAGTACTTCACAGAATCACCAGGTTGGAAAAGACCCACTGGATTATCAAGTCCAACCATTCCTATCAAATACTAAACCACGCCCCTCAGCGCCTCATCCACCTGTCCTTTAAACACACTTGTCCCTTTTGCCATGAGAGAGACTATGTAAACTTGGAGTGGAGGTTGGGAAAGAACTTCCCACCTCTTCTTGTGTTAAAAATTTTACGTAACAAAGACAATATTTTGTCATCTCTTTCTTTACAGATAAGGCTATGCCTCTAGTACATGGAGGTGTTGTAACAACAAAAGGTTCTCTTGTCCGCACATTTCTTCATTTTTATAGTATCCAGGTAACGAACACAGGTTTGTTTGTTTAGTTTTGTATTTGATGAATTTTCCTTGCAAATGTCATTATTGCTTATATTTGATGTTCCCATTCACAAATTTGATGTGTATGCAGACTGAAGCCCCATAGCCTGTTGCATTGAGGTCGTACACCAGGCAGTTCAGATGGCAGCTGAGCAAATCGGCTCGGGAACTCTGCTGCAATCAATTTCATGTGGTGCCATTTCAAAACCAGTTTTCCACTGCCTTGGTTAACTGCAGTAGCAGGGACTGTGATACCAGCGGTGATCTCTTCCAAACCTGGCCAGGGAGGCTACAGAAGAGCAAAGGCAGTAGTGGGTGAATCCTTGGGATGATGGTGTCTTTGGACTGGCACGTAGTGCTCTGCTCAGATGGCACATCTGCCTTACCACAGGGCTTGAGTCTGCAACAAACTAAATGTTGTCATATGTGGAATGGACAGTACATGAGTTTTGTGCAGTCTCTCGCTTGTGATCTTTAGTTTAGGTGTTGTGATTGTTGCAGACTGCTGCAACTTTGGTTCTACTGGTAACAGGCAGTGCAGGCAGGAGGGCACACTGAGTGGCTGCTGACATAGGGGAGTCAAAGGAAAAGAATTGACTGCTCTGAAGTCTGGAAAGCAAAGCTGTGCTGAAATTGAGTTATGACATTTGCCATTAGTTAGAACTCCTGGGAAGACCTCCCTTCCCTTGCTAACTACTTTTTTTTGCTGCAGCAGCAACAGCTCTGCTGTGGAAGTGTGGAACCTTTCCTGCACAGAGGTCATGAACATAGAGGCCAAAGCACGCAGCGTGACCTTCACAAGTTGAGAGGTCCATCATTCCCCCTAAACTTGTACTATTTTTTTTCAATTCCTGGTAGTGCAACTGGGGCAGGTTGTGTGTCATCCACCCACTCTTCCCTGTGCTCTTCTCCGTACAGAGCCCTAGGCGTGCTATTGTTAGGCGTGAATGCTAATTGCTGGTATTTCAAGGCTCGTATCTTCTTATTGCTAAAGCCGGTAACAATAATCACAGCCTATATTCCCCATTTCTAGGCATCAAGGAAACAAGATATGATCATAGGCAGAGTGCTAATGTAATTGTAGTATATAGAATATGAGCTTTTTCTATGTAAACATAGGCATGGCCATATCCTATGATAGTGCTTCCTACACACCATACAATGGCTTTTCCTGGGCTAACTGCTCAAGTCCCCATTATGTACACATCCAGCCCTGTCAAAACCACCTCTGAAATGCACAGTTCGGTCCTGCTGCATAATGTTCAGAGGGTGGAATTTTAAATTGAAAAAGGCTGTTTAAGTAATGTCAGCAGCCTGACTAATTTCACAAAAGGAAGGAAATTCAAAGTTAAGGCTATGGTATATTCTTATCTGGATGCCTGAAGATTTCTCTGCGTGACAATATGCCCCTAGCATTCAGAGCTGTCCCTTATGTCTTTAATTTCTCCCATTGCGTCTCTCTTTTTTTTATTAAACATCAAAGTGAATTCACAACAGAGAGTCAGCCTAGAATTTAAGCCTCTAAATACCTTGAAAAGAGAGGTTTAGACTAGAAGTACCAATATGTACCCTTAAAACTTCAATGTAATATAAAAGAGATTCTAATCACAACAGATCATTAGAAAGAAGAGTAAACCACTTTAAAAAAAAATTAAGTGTCTTAAATATAATAAAAAGGAATAATTAAGAATCAAACAGGAAGCTGCTATTCTGACAATTTAATGATGCTGAATTGGACTGAAAGAATTGGCTTTGCCATTACAAGGCAATGAAAATCTGATAATTTCAAAATGGCACTAAGATCAGATCAAGTGGGTTTTGGTTTTTTTTTTTTCTAAAATCATATGCAGCAGAACCAGAAGGAAATGGTAGAATTCACTATACAAAAACCTTGGAGTGTTTTGGTTTTTAACTGCTGCCCGGAACTGAAGCTGTTATTTTAGAATCATAGAATAACCAGGTTGGAAGAGACCCACTGGATCATTAAGTTGAACCATTCCTATCAAACACTAAACCATGCCCCTTAGCACCTCGTCCACCCATCCCTTAAACACCTCCAGGGAAGGTGACTTAACCACTTCCCTGGGCAGCCTGTTATTTTATCAGACTTGCTGAACCTCTTTAGACTAAGGTCTTCCTGGGAAATTATTAACATGTGGAACCTATGAAGAGTAATGTGGCAGCCCTAATTGCCAAATAGAATAATGAAATAGTGATGTTCTTACCTTCTCATTTGTTTGAAAAACAGCAAAACCAAAAAGATTTACATAACAGTACCCAGGGCATTATAGCAGATTACACTAGGAGTTTTCCACTGTGTGCAACATGTAAATGAAAGCAGAATAGATGATGTGCTTTTGGTCTCTGTGTATAAGCACAGGGATACACACTCAAATATTTAAAATCAAGCAAGCTAATCTTATAAAATGCTGACAACAACTGTACATCTAACTTGCACATGCACGTAGCATGACTGTGTGAGAGTTACAGCCATTTATTTACTGTTATTCATTTTCTGAGTGTTTGTGTCTTATGGCTGAACATAACTAGATGAACAATTACAAGCATTTTACAGATTGCATTATTAGATTTCGAATTACTGGAGGGTCAAGTTGGTATTTTCTACCTGAGAATCTTAGGAACCAAACTTGGCCAATTAGTGTGATTTGTATTTGCCATGGAGGAAGATGTGATTAATAACAATTGATTGGATTTATTTCTACAGCATAAATACATACCAAAAAGGGGAGATAAAATAATCCATTACAAGAAACCATCTGTGCAGTGAGGAAAATACCCATTTTGGGCATCAACAGCATCTAACTGGAACACAAAGGCAAAGCCTTAAAAGACACAAGCAAGTAGAAAGGACACAGAATCGATTAAAAACTGTTTTTTCTATCCTTCCATGTTCTCCTGAAGCATCAGTGAAATCTTCTGCATCTCATTCCTCTACACTGTTCTTATGAATGTATATGTGCTATGGAAAGTAGTTTTGTGTGTACCAATCCCATTTCTCTTGGTGCCTTCCCAATTACATACATGCTCCCTATACTTTGAACATCATGGACTTTAAAACATCATCCGTTACAGTGTGATGGGTCTGTTTAAATCAGCGGTGCACGGCTTAGTATATTTTGAGGTGCGGAGAAGTCGTAAGCATCCTGTCACCTATGAAACCCATATGTCAAGCAAGCAAGCAAAAAAACCAACAAAAAACCCAAACCCCCATCCCCAGCCTGCATCCTGGTGTTCTGCTGCCATCCCGTGGCGAGCCGGGCAGGCGGAGCTGAGCTTTGGAAACAGGCTTCTGATATCTTGCAAGGGATGCTGTAACCTGCTGCCTTCTCTGCCTGGTTTGCTGTTACCAGTCCTGGCTTGATTTCTGCTTGATGAACCTCAGAGATAAGTAGTACAAGAGCAGGAAGCTGCAAATGACCCCAGTGAGAACGAGGTAGCTCACGTAGAGAGGATGGGAGTCCAGGTCCAGAGACTGAGGGACCTGTAGCCACAAATAATGCCAAATTAGGAATGGACATAGGATTTTCATGCTGGATCTGTGAAGTGTGTTTTATGTAGGAGCTTCTCTGGCCCCCTTCACCTGGGTTTCCACCTGGATGTAACTTTGAGAGCAATTTGATAGCTGGTTACAGCTATAGCTAAGTGCCTGCAGTGTTTTTGAGGAATACAGTCCAGCTCCTGAACAATTTCAGCAAGCCTATAGAATCGTAGAATCACCAGGTTGAAATAGACCTACTGGGTCCATTCCTNGCCATTCCCTTTTGTCCTGTCCCGCCACTTAGGAGAAGAGGCCAACTTACTCCTCTCTACAACCTCCTTTCAGCTTCTCTTTTCCAGGCTAAACAACCCCAGCTCTCTCAGCCATTCCTCATAAGGCTTGTTCTCCAGCCTCATGTAGTTGCCCTTTATTCTTTTATAATATATTATTTATAAAAAACGTGTACAAATGGCGCTTTCAGGACATGCTGTCATAGGCCTGTGGTGTTGATCTGCTGACTGGACTCGATCTTATAGGTCTTTTCAAAATGTACTTAAATATGATAGGTATATAAATAGCATTCTAATTAGTTATCAAATGTCTGTAACAATTTCTGTTAGCGACTTACAAGTTTTCCTGGTATGTGAAATGTAATATTCCCAACAGTTACTTTGTATGTGAGGTCAGTGAACTGAACTTGCATCATGCCTTGAAAATTCCATCTGAGAAAAGAGACTTTAGAAATCCAAAGTGGAACTGGGGGGGAAAAAAATGGCAGAAAGGAAGAAATTTATATTCATACACAAAAATTCCTTGAGAACTCAAAACCTGCTGTGTTGCTGCTAAATATAACAGGTTTATCTAATTTTTTGGAAGCAAGAGGCTGTGAACACAACAGTTTATTGTTACACAAAATGGCAGATACACTTTGTATTATTACATGGAGATGGAAAATTCAGAGAGTGCTAATATCCATATCAATCTCCCACTGATAACTAAGTCTTCTTAGAGCTCAATATTCATCTACTGGATATAATTTTTTTTTACTGAAAAATTTAACAACCATGTAAGAGTTGAGCCTTTCACTAGTGCTTTCATTTTTGGCCAAACTTATTATTAACTCATTTTCAGGTGGAGAAACTGATGTAAAACAGGCTGATTCAACTATCACCACCTAAGAAGATAATTGTAAAGATAGGAATGAAGGTGAGTTTTCCTGTAGAGGACTTAACCCAGCCTCGCAACAACTGATGAGAAGTCACCAATGTTTCAGTTTGAAGGGTTGGCGGGAGCTTTGTCTTACCTGTCCAGAGGTTTTCCAGGCTTATCACAAAACCACCACTCAGGTAGAATGATGTGAAAAGGACGTTGCCAAAGAAGGCTGAGAGCTGTAACGTTGGCAGCAGTGCTGCCACCCAAAGTGCCATCGAGCGGGCACTATACACAGCCAGCCACACCAAAAGGAAGTTCAGCAGGAAATGTTCTGGCTCAGGAGCGAGGTTTGCCAGCCAGTAGGTGGGAACCCCATAAATTGCGACAAAAGCGCAGTGCTCTGGGAGCTCCCCCAAAATCTGTTCAGGAATTTAAAACAAACAAACAAAAACAGAGAGAGAAAAGTAATGTGAATTATAATCACGAAACCTTCTGAGATGCACCTCAAAGTTGTTATGGACTGTTTATAAAAGCTAAAGGAAATACCTGCTGAGAATGCAGTTGCCTCCCTGTTAGGCATTGTCAGTGATGTGCAAAACCAGTCCACAACAGAAACTGAAATCCTCACTATTTTTTTCTCCAGTTGTGACAATTCCTATAACTAATTGTTAAATTGAGAGGAATCTTGTTACAGATTAGATGTCTTGTTTTGTTACAGTTTTGGCAGCTTCTAAGAATTTAAGGCTCTTTGCTGGAGAACTGGTGCACTTAACAATAATACTGTTACTGACTCACAACTGTGTGTTTTGTTCAAATTTCATTGAACCTAGGGTGAGATCAGGTTTGAGGCAGATTTGGCTGCTGGTCACTTCCCTCTTTGCCCCAAAGACCATCCAGTTAGTAACTACTTAACTCTTTGTAAAACAAAAGCATGCTTAGGATTTTCTCAAATATCAAAGATACATATAGAGAGAATTATGATTATTCCTTCCAAAGATGGATGCTACTATCCTCTAATACTAAGGTTGTAACAAATTGCATTGATTTCTCTATAAGTAATGTGGGCTCTTTATCACATGATGCAAAGAATATTTTTCTCTGGCAACCACTAATGAGCATTTAAAATCATGTGCAGATATGGAAACCTAAATTACAGATGCCATGGTAGGCAGAACTCATATAACAGTGGTAACATTACAAAGAAAGGATTATTCTAAACCCTTGTGAAAAAAAGAGAATGTAATTTTTTTCAAGTTCTAATTTATTCCCAGAGACTCTGGATCTTTCTGCCCTTAATACAATTGTTTGTCTCTGACCAGTACAGGCCCAAGCAACTGCTGGAAATGTCACAGTTAGGATTTTATCATCTCTGGTTTACCTTTGTGTTAGCATTTGATATGAATATTTTGTTTTACAGATAAAGACCCATAAGCAAACTTTCAAAGATGCTTCAGCTAATGATATTTGCAGGTATGTAAAACTCTCTAAATCCTAAAATTTGAGTTTGAAATTTCTCAAATTTTGGTCAAATGACCCAGCAAAATGTTCTTCTTGGGCTTTTCTGGGGTGGAATCTCAGCCATGACTTATGGCAAGAGATCTAAAGTAATGTGAGGTTTAATCCACGAATGCCAAGGAAACTGGCAGACACAAATCAACAAAGTCTGATATGAATGTGATCATTTATACAACAAGGCTTTGTTTGTGGGGTTTTTCTTAATGTTAAAGCCAGCTGTTTGTATTTCCTGGCAACAAAACCAGTTACCTTAGCGAAGAAATATGGGGTAACAGAGTACATCCCATCTTCCAAGTCATGATAAAGCATAGCTCTTTCTGAATGGCCTGCAGGGTAGGAACAAACAGGTTGGTTTCATCCTGGGTTGCATTAATACATACAATTTTTTCATTGATTTAGGAATTTCCTTATTTTGATTACTTATAACATTTACAAGAAAACTGACACTTACATTTGGCAATAACATCCAAAATCACTGTGAATGGGATTAGTGCACCACTCATGTACAACAGTGCTGTTGTGTCACGAATAGAAAGCCTGGTTTTCCCATGGCCATAGTACAAAAATCCAATTAACAGTGACATGAGAAGGGCCTCAAATCCATGGATTAATAATGTCGAAATATCTCTGACGTCATTGGAGATTTGACGACTAGGAAAACAGCAACATTGACCATAAGTTATTGTACATTCTAATGCTAATTACTTTTAGATATATTGCCTAAGTGCTCTGCTAACATCAATTTGTGGATGTTTATGACTTTGAGTAGATAGAAGTTGGGGCTTCTGGTTCTGTAAAGTATTTTACTTAATCAATGCTCTTGAGTGTCTCTAGCCACCTAGTATTTCAATGCTGGAAGTTTGAAGGAAGGCAAAGGGGGACAGGAAGGTCTGATTTCAGAGATAGAGAAGCGATTACGTCAGTTATACAACTCTCTCTGTTAAGGACCTGTAGCATATACTAACAACAGCTGATACTGGTAGTGACTTTCTGAATGTATTGGACCAGGTCATCATGTTTCTTTTGAGTACACAAGCATGAGATTCAACTACAGTGCCCATCTATGCTTGGCATGATGAGTGAAGCCTACTGGCTTCAAATTTGAGGCAGAGGTGTGAGGGTTGTCATGCCTGAGCTTGCTGAAGATTGAGTCACCATGCTCTGGCATGGTGATCAGGATGGCAGTACCCAAAACTGGAATGCATAGTCATGAACCTGGAGTGTCCCGCAGCTGCTTAAAACCTCAGGGTCCTGGCAATGTGAGCTGGAGCTAAACTGCTGTCTGGAAGGCACCCTGCTGCACAAAGGTGAGGCTGTACCTCTGGCTGCTGTCCTGTGCAGGGGCTGCAGAGGAGCCAATATAACACCACCTCCACTCTAATGCTAGACAGGCACTTTCAGCTTGAGCTCGGTTCTCATTTTGTGCTTCTTTGCTATGCTTTAAAATGCAAATGGGCATGATATGTAACCGTTTAAGCTGGAAGTAAGGTTACCTTAATAATATAGTGAACTGTTTTAAGACCCCTGGTAACTCATCACTTGAATGATGAGGCATATTGATAGCCTCTTCTGAATTTAAATGGGACTTGCTGAAAAGAAAAGAGGAAAAAAAAAGTTATCACAGGCTGTAGCTGTTATTCCATGTCTGCTGTATGACACACGTTGCTTTACCTTTGCTCACTGAACTTTGTTTCAACATTATCTCCTTCAGTAACTTTCCATAAGAAATCATCAAAATCTTTGACTTTTTCTAGGAACAATTTGGCGAGATTATTTGCTCTTTTCTGGCTTTCCATCTCCTTTTCTGCAGTCCGCTTATCAATGCTGGTCAAATCAACTGCAAGAAATTATTTGACATGAGTCCATATGCTACAGATGTGATAACTTCATAATGTGTTTAAAATCAGAGACTTCGTTGTGAACAACAATGTGAACAACCTGCCTGCAGGCATTCAGCTACAGTGGTTAAAAATGTATCCGTTGCTTTAGGTAATTAGAGAAGAACAGATTGTTAATTAGTATGTTGTCTTGGGAGGTATTTCATATCTAGTCATTCAATAAATCACTGAGATATTTCAAAATAAATTAATATAACATTGTAAATTACTATTTCAGATTTTTAAAAATTTAATAGTGGCTTGAGAGAGGTGCTGAGAACAAACAGCTTGAATTTCCTTCCTGGCATATAGGCATTTACAATCTGTTACATGGCTTTGACTTACATCGCATGTGTATTCTCTATCTGCATAATTATAGTTATCATATTTTTCTGTGTCTTACAGACATGCCATAGACTTTGCCTGATATTGAGAAAGCCCAAGAAGAGTATTATCCAAGGACAAGGTAGCAGAAGCAACAATAGTTGACTTAGCATTATTTTTATTTAGCAAAATGAGGTATTAAAAAAAAAATTCTAAAGTTACAAAAGAGTTTTCCAATGCTGACCTTCAGTCTATAGTTGCAATACCTGACATACAGCCAATGCTTTCTGAAAGAACTCTCTCTGCAGATTTCTAAATCCTTACATTGTGCCAATCATCTCTATTCAGCCACTCCTCAGCAGCAGTTTGTCAGAAATTAGGTGCAATCTACTCTTCTTCTGCCGTGGTCTCCTGTTTCTCTAAGGAACATAGCCAGCATTTGTGCATTTCCTTCATGCTATAGCATCTCCTACCATTCTGTCCGTTTCCACTTTCCTGCTGCCCTTATTTCTCTGCTCCTTCTATGGGTTCTAGCTCTGTGCCTACTGCTTAATGTTCTCCCACCTCCATTTCTCATCTCTTTCCACCTCCATGTCATTGTGGTTTCTCTCTGCAGCCGCAGGTTCTAGCTACAATCTCCCCCAAGACAGCCTCACATCTCCATTCCTGTGTGGGGAAGGTGCAAGCCTTCCTCAAGGCTGTGTTTGGCTAAGAACTGCTATGAACTATAGTGGTCACAAAGGTCTTTTTGCAGGGCTAGACATTCGAGGTCAACTTCTGTTTATCTCTGCACAGCTGATAGCAGCTGATGCTGCCTGCCACATAGGCACAGCCAGAGAGGTTACTCCAGAGCATTGCAGTTGGTGTCTGTAAAAGGTTGGACCCGAACCAACTTCTGTGGTAAGAGAATGCTGCTATTAGGTTAACAGGGCCAGATTCCCTTTGCATGTTGCAAAAAAACCCCTCACAAACCCAGAAAAGGAATGATTTTGGAACCATGTAGTTAAATCTCTTTGCAAAGGGGAATAAAAGGATTTCTGTTCTGGGTTTGGTTTTTCTCCCACCCGGTATGCTCTGTTGGGCAACACTCTTCTTTCCCATTTACTTTTCCAGGTATGTATTATGAGGAATCACTCTGAGAAACCAGCTTCCCACATTTCTTGGCTGAACAGGCTACAAAAGGCAATTGATCAGTTCATCCATGTCTTTCTCAGTAAGGGTAAAATTTTTAACCACCTAAAACATGGGAATAAGTGTGTTAAGCATGTGGAAGAATTGCTACACCTGGTAGGGTTAGAAGGAGGATTATTTGAAATTGGGTTTGTCTGTACTGACAAATAGAGATCTTATTAAAAACTGAACTTGCTGCACTGTTGATTTCAGTCAGTTATAAGGCATTTCTGAGACAGTTACAGAAAATAAAAATCAATGTTAGCTTATACACTTATGAAGCTGAATGATTTCCAGTAATCTTTTTTATGGCACTGCTTGATACTGACCATAGAAATCTGCAGGATTGCTGTACCTCGGGCAGGGATAGCCTAGTTCAGTGAAGTATTGGACCATGTCTCTAGCTGTTCCAGAATAGACAGTGACTCCAGAAGTCATCAGAAGAACTAAATCAAACAGTTGGAAGATATCTGACCGGGGTTGATGAAGTGAAAGAACAACTAATCTGTTTCCTCTGGCCAGTCTGGATAATGTTATCACAAGGTTATGTGCAGTAAAACTGTCCAGTCCAGATGTGGGTTCATCAAGTATGAGTATTCCTGCCAAAGACAATAAGTTTAGCTGTGGAAAGCAGCATGTTCGGTTTGGAAAACATGTTCTAAGCAAAATGCTAGTGCAAAGTGCTAGTGCATGAAATATATTCCTTTTTTTTTTTTTTGGAAGTCCAAAATATATTTCCTATCAGCATCACATAATGTTCCACAATGGCTTAAATCTTATCTTGCTCCAACTGGAAACAATATTTTTTTTTATTTTTCGTTGGGGTGAAGATTTAGGTTCCTTATTACATTTACTTTATTCTTTGGAGCTTTGCACTGCCTGTACAAATATTGGATATACAAATATTAATACAATAGTACTAGTTTAGTACCCTGCCTCCTGAAATATTTTAACCAACTGCTCTTCCAGTATCATATGTAAATGCTCACACAGTATTAATTTAGCTACTCCTCCCAACACGTTCTCTACATATCTGCATGTATATAAGAAGATATATGTATATTTTTTGACTTTTTGTTTTATTTTGCAACTGGTTGTCACAAACTTGCAAGTTTTATTACTTTGCAGTGTTTGTGTTACCGTAGAACTTAATGGCCTTAACCAGTGCAAGGCAACATCTGTATGCAGATGTACTTTCTATGCTGAAACGTTAAGGGAGCTTTACTTATTTTTCCTAGAACTAATTATTTTTTCACTTCAGTACTAGCACATCTCTTCCTGAGCATCCCTTCTTCCAGAAAAAGATTTCTGCATTCCCCATAATTACAAAAATATAACTTTGTAGAAGGAAAAAAATCTCAGATCCATTTCCCAATGGAAGAGCTGATGGGAAACCTTGCTTAAAAAGAGTCTCAGCCAAGATTAATAGTGCTTTGGATATATGTAAGAGCAGACAGGGGACTCAGTCCTGCAAAATCCACTGAGGATTTAGCCTCATGTGTTGCTTCTGCTGAAGACAATGGAAATTTCTAGTTCACCTGCAGCATGAACCAGCCACATCAGTGAGTTGCACAAGACCACAATGACTGACTATGCAGCAATAACATGACCTTCCCTGTTAACATCACAGATGTAAATGGGCTGGGTTGTAGGAAAGGAAAACAATCTTGAGGTTACAACAGGCCAGCAGCCTTCCAAAGTAACTTGTGACATGTGGTCAGATAAATAACAAAATTCATACTCGTATGCACAAACCAGAGAACTGCTCTCGGGCTTCAGGTCTGGTGGTTTCAGACAATGGTGGGTGACAGATTCTGGGGGTTCTGCTTGGCTCTGTCACCATTTTTCCATTGGCAAAGTTGACAAAAGCAAAAGTGATTTGTCTGCTGAAATGCTCCATTCACAGAATTATTATTGTAATAAGTACAGTGTTATCTGTCATCAGCACTGATCTCAGTTTAAGCAAATGGACTAGCATGAAGTCACTATGTCTGACTTTGCTATGGAGAGACAACCTCAGGCAGAAGGAGGTGCAAGACCTGTTGAGTGTCCTGAGTATGAACTGCCCCACTTGCCCCGGGGGAACTGTATGTATGACTCTTTCCCAAAAGCTCCTGCCTTCATTTACCGCCCCATTTTCCCCCTGTGGTCTGTGGTGGGCACAGAGAAGGTGTCAGAGTGTTGCTTACCTGGATTCCAGAGCAGCTGCACACCAATACTCACTCTCCGCCTCTCACCTCCCGAAACACCACGGAGGTACTCATTCCCTACCCTGGTGTTTGCGCACTGACGCAAGCGTAGTTCTGCTATAACATCATCTACCTGAGGGGATCCAAAGGGTAACAGAGAGAAGGCAAGATTTTATTAGCAAAATTGTGCAGAGGTAAAGCTGAAAGTATGATTAATGTGGTTAAAATTCATCTAGATATTTCAGTGCTATCTGATCAAGAGACAGTTGTAAACAAATCTTGATTTTTAGAGATAACAGCAATTTACTACTTCTTTCAGCCTCTCTAATGCTCTCTCTAGATTGTCATTTTTTATGAGCTTTGGAACAATTGCTGGTTTCTATCTTGAAAGAAGGAAAAAGGTTCATAATTCATAATCTACAGCCAGATTAGCTGTTCTGACTCCAAATACACAGGATTTCTTGGATAATTCCTGTCAGATACATTTTTGACAACTTTTTTTTCCCCAACAGTTTAATTACCCTTTTTTCTCTTTGCAAGTCTGAAAAATACTTTGGAAGGCGCAGTTTGGCAACAAACAATAGTGTTTCTCTGACAGTCAGATGTGGGAGCAGTCGGTCATCCTGCCGCACGTGTGCTATGCATTTCTTAACAAGCTGGGGAGTGCTAGGCTTGTTATTGATCATGATTTGACCAGACTTGATTTTGCCTCCTTGATCTCGGCAGGTTATCACATCAAGCAAAGACGTCTTTCCACCAGCTAGAAAAATCAAAATTGAAAATTAAGTTAATTTCCAGACGATCATTTTGAAAAGCAATTTAGTCAGAGACAGAGCAGTTTTCATTCTTTAACTCAAGAAGCACTATCTCTTCGTCCTCTTGTTACCTCTCCTTCACTTTTGAAACATGGGTGAAAAGTGGTCATCTATTCTGGGTGCAGGGCTGGCACCTAAATGCTTGGCAAGAGCTTGCTTTGTGGAGGGAATTTTATATTCAGAAATGGCAGCTGGAACAGCTGAATGACTAAGGTGCTGAATGATTATACAGACAATAAGAATCTTAATCATGACTGAAATAAAAATTATTATGACTTAAATAAGACAAAAAGTCATTTAAGTAATTAACAAAAGCTGGCTCATATTCAGAGGCAAGAAAAGCAAAACAATGAAAACAATACCTGATTGGGAATTAAACAGCAAATGATTATTTCCTTTTTGCTGTATGATACTGTATGTAAACACACAGAGCTATCTTATTATGTCATTTATATCTAGTCTCCCTGCTGAAAGATTAACTCCACACTCATTTCTTCATATATAAATTTTTTAAAAAGAAACTCATCCATCTGTAAACCACGCATTGCTCTAAGACTGACATATTGATTGGCATTGACAATGTAAAACCCATCAGCAGTTTAATCCATTTTCCTGAGGCATTTGATGAAATAGATGATAAACAGCTTTTTAAAATAGTTTGACTAGTTTGTTAAAAGGGATTTGTGCTCACTGTATGTTACTTTACAAAGGTGCTCTATCTATATATTACTTAATCACAAGCTTTTCCTTTTATTATCTGGAGAATCTCTAAGGTGCAACTTCAGTTACATTAAGGATATGTGCTAAGAAAAAAGAAATCCCATGGCAATGGGGAAGAAAGACTTCTTTTGTGGAAATGGAGTAAAATTTCTTTGGCAAATATGCCTTACCTTTGAGAGAGAGCATCTTCACTGAGACATTGACCTAACCTGATGGGAGATTTTAGGGGAGACACAGCGTGAGGTTTTTTTACCTCCAAAATATAGGTACTTTTTACTTCAGTTTAACGGGCCACATGTCTACCTCTTATCCTCATGGATAAGCTTAGACTTGGCTAACCACATGGGGTAAAAGCCATCGTTCCATTAGTCAACCTCACCCTGGAGAAGATTAAATTAGTCCCACCACCAGAAAATGAAAGGGAAGGAAAGAAAAGAAAAAAACCCATAAACCTCTAAGAATGCAGAGATAGATTTTAAAGCCAAACAGAAGAGGAACTATCTTTCCTTCTCTAAGTTTCTCGTAATCCAAATGCAAATTTTTATCCTGTTAGAATTGTTTCAATCTGTGGGGAATTCCTGCAGTTTGCCACTGATCTCTCTTACAAGGTCTGGTCTCATTTATCTGCAACGTTATTGGATAAGGTTGGCAATTGACCTGCTTTGAATCTAAGCCGTGAAGCTGATTCATGTCTAGGAGAGCTGAGAAGCATGTAGCAAGTATGTACAAGTCATAACAAACCTGGACTTTAAAAGGAATTTTAATGTTCAGCACTACCACCCCAGTATCATTCTTCGTTTCCTCGTAGTTTCTGTCCTAATACATTTTAAAGAACATATTCTTAACACATTTCCTATAGGGGTGTTCCAGGCTATGTGTTTACCTCCTATCTGAGAGTTGATCAAATCATGCCATTTGGTTGCTCTTACCAGTGTTTCCTATAACAGCCAGCATCTGACCACTGCGAACTTTTAAATTCAGGTTCTGGATTATTGACACATGTGAACGGGGATCTGATTTCCAGGTCCATGGCATTTTCATCTGTGCAAGGTTTTCATACCAGGGAATCTGGGATGCCATGTTAACCTACCAAAGAAAGAAGCAAGTCCTTTCAACTAAAACCATTAGCAATAAATATCTTCAAAGTTATGATGTTACAGGCAGAGAATATATTAAAATAATATTGTTAATCTTTAGAATTTCATGGAAGAAAGTTCTTTTATAGCATAGTATAGCTTTCATGAGTTGCTTCTTATTCTGTTAATCACTAATGCTATTTCTGTACTCTGATACTTTGGTAATTTATCGCTGCTGTAAATTTTAAATATTTAAACTTTTTAATGTAATTTGAAATGATGCAAACCTGAAAACTATGACATGTATTTCAGATGCCATTGTGGCACAAAAGGAGGTGAAAAATTTTATTGGTTCCCTAAAATCCTCCTTTTTTTTTTTGTCATGCTCTCTTTTTCTCCTTCCACATACTCATTTCTGCCAGTAATGGCTCCCAGCATCCCTAGCTGGACAGAAAGTCAGCCTGCCCAGGCCCTCAGGGGAATAATTTGTCTCAGACCTGAGAAAAAACAAAGCCTAGAAACAGATCTCTTTTCCTGTCTTATCCTCTGGCTTTACTAGATATATTTACAGTGGAGGGTTTAGCCTGCTGTCAATACTGCAGCCAAGAGCATGATTCTGCTCACAAAACTTCTAGGTATTTGTGCAACAGTCGTGAACTTTGTATTGTGAACTCCAGTTTTGTTTGGCTTTTGAAATGGCTTGCACATAGAAACAGGCATCACTAGATGTGCTCCCTGTTGAAGGGAAGTATAAAAATTACAAGTTTTACCTGGTAGTTGAGTTCTTTCACCTCGAGGACATTTGATTTTCCGGTGTTTGTGAAATACAGACTGTTATCTTCTTCAGAGCAAAAAATAGTATCCTGGGCCTTGGTCTGGAAAAGTTATTAGGTTAATTTCAATAACTAATTACAATACTTAAAGTGTTGTTAGAATTTTAGTTCAGAAAAGGTGAAAGCACAAAGGGAAATGTATTTCATAGGATACAGCAGAGCTGATGAGTTACTGTAGTGCAGACATTTGAAAGGCTGAAATAAATTATCTCTTAATCAGTGTGAAACGTATTTTGTTCTGGCAGCATATATGCCATGCTCTTCTGCTTGCTTTCAGTTTAAATGGGATCACTTTCAAAATGGAGATAAAATTCATTCCACTACAAAGAGATTGGTCTGTTTCTGTTTTTGAGGAACAAAATGCGCTGCTTCAGCAATCTTAGTCAAAATATTGCATATTGAGATTCATAAGGCAGCTAAAAATTAAGGTTCATTGGAAGTGTGTTTATTACTGAAGTCATTATTATTGGACTCATTAAGTCATTACTGGACTTGTTAACTTGGAGGGTTTATGAACAAATAAGTTTGCAGCTACGAGTTCAGTCTATTTCTCCTTTTTTGTTGTTTTTTTAAATTCAGTTTGTCAACTGGAACTTGGTGTTCTGAGATATGAAAATGAGGAGACCCTATGTGGCCTGGTTAATCTTTTGCACATAACTGCAATTAAGATGTCTTTGATGAGGCAGCTTTCTGGCTTTGGGTTTAATCCTGTGTGCAAGCCTGTAGTTTTTACTCCAGACAGCCATGTTTCTCGCTGTGCTTTTCCTACAAGTCAGACCAATTTCCTAGCCAAGGCAAACATACCTGTGCCCTGTGTAATGAGCGCTATCCCTGCCTGTGGTATCTTTGGTAGATGATGACCACAATCTTCGTGTGTACCTCCTGCCCTCTCAGCAAATAAGGCTGATGAATCTTTTCAGTCTATATACACAGCAGAAAGCAGCATGACACCAAGTAGCCTGAAAAGCCATGTTAAAGCATGGCACCAAGCAGTCCAAAAAGGCATGTTAAATCCCTCCAAGCTCCCCCAGCTGCCACAGCACAACATGCATTTTTGTAGATTGAATTTAATTTTTTGAAAAAATGCATGTTTATCCCCAGCAGATGTGGGAAGCTGGTTTTACAGCCTGAAGTCATGTCCTGGGAAAGCCAGTCCAGGGCATGTTCAGGAACCTCCTGCTCCATCCAGATATCTGACAATCCCCTTCCACAGCCCTGCCACCGCAGCACCTGAGTTCAGCTTGCATGGCTCTTTGTCCCCAGTGGGTTCTTGTCAGGGATGAAGACACTTTACGAATCTGTTTTCTAAGCAGGAGGAGGGAAGGGCTTGTTAGCTCCCAAAAGCCTGGTCAGCACACTGGGCACCCACCTCTCCCAGCTCCTCAGCAAGCACTGCAGCTGTAGGATGGCCCAGACCATCAGGTCCCTCCCCACTCTCCACAGGTCTCACTCACTGGAAAGCCTCCACATGACACCTGGCTCCAGCCGGCACCATCCAGAGAGACGTTTTCAGTGGCTTCCTTCATGCTGGCAGTGGAAAGTCACACTCCTGGCAGTTATTTGACAACTGGCTCTTTGAAAACTGTGGGAATCCTCTCCTCTTAGTTTCAAGCTCGGCTCTTTCCAGGCACCTTCATCAAAGCACCATTTCTCCTGGCGTGCTGCATCTCTGCAGCTAATGTGACCCCGTGGACGGCGAAATATTCCCCTCCTCTGGGACAGTAATAGCTCAGGCTAAAGGTACATCAGATAGTGGCTTCACCTAATTGCCTATCAGCCGTTCTCAGGAAAAAGGAAGAACTGAGAGTCCTTCTCCTTTCTTTTAGGCTCTTCCCTGGGTGACAAGCAGCGGGGACAGCAACCTACGGTGCCCTTGGGACAGCGGGAGGTTGCCCCTGCCCACTGCCGGGGAGGCATGGCGGCTGTGATGGGCACCTGGCCAGCAGCGTGAGGAAAGGAGCCCCCGGGGCCCCGGCGCTGGAGGATGTCGGGCAGCAGGTTTTCCACCCTGGAGAGCAGCAGCCACAGCAGGCAGACAGGCGAGGCTAAAGCTGTGTTGCAGCCATCTGACAGCATCAGTGTCCGGGGCATCAATTATACCATAAGGTAGGGCCGGGAAGGTGGCATGGCTAGCCCCTGCCTAAGAGGAGTTGCTCTAGCCCCAGGGACCAAGGGCAATGGGGTTGGGACTGGTGGGTTGTGAGTTCAGCTTAATCCCAGTTAAAAAGGAGGGATGCTGCCAGGACACCCACCCCGTGGTGCCAGGCTGCTTGCCACACAGTTAAGAGTACGTGACGTGAGGGAGGCAGAGCTGGTCTCCTCTGGGGTGTTCACTAGTCCTTCTTCACATGTCTCCGAAAGAGATACTTTAGAGATTTCCAAAAATTGTGCCTTTTTCCTCTGCCTTTCATACTGCTGCCAGAAGGATAATGTCAAACAAAAAAATAGGCTCAGGTGGATTAATGGCTGGCAAACATTGTCAACAAATAAAGGCCTAGTTCAAGTATCCCCTTTTGGTTGTAGTCAGAAAGCCTCCTAGCAGTCATTCTGAAAATTCTGTTCAGACTTTATCTTACAGATAATGCTGAAGTTCAAAACTTAATGCTGGGGAATTGAGGAGGCAGGAGGCAAGAGGGGAGATATTTTTTTTCCCCCACAACATTAAAAAACCCTTGCAGGCTTACATCCCACATGCAAGTAGCTATGAACTGCTTTCTTGCTTTACATAAAATTTTTAAATCTTCTCTATTTTATTTTTTTTTTTTTTTTATGATTGCTTTCCAAGAGAACGTGTTGGCCCATGGTGGAACGCTTCATTATGTCATAAAAAATGGACCCGGCAAATACTTAAGGATGTCTCATTTCACCTAGACAGTGGCCAAATTATGGGAATTTTAGGAAATTCTGGTAAGATGTTCCAATACTTCAAAAGAAATAAGATCAGAGTTCATACTGGTGACTTTCACAGTGGCATGGATGTGACTGAGGTCTGTTTTAAATAATGACATTACAGCTGTTTTTAACCCCTCCATTGTAAAACAGTGGTGCTTGTTTTTTTCAGAGCTCAACTTTCTGTCATCTAACTAAAAATAGTAACTTCAATAAAAGAAAAAAATATATATACACATACATACCCAAATATACACTCTGAAGTGTGAATTTGCATTAATTAAATGCTAATTTACAGGCATTCTGGTTTTCCCATTTACTTCCCCTTAACTAACTGTATTTTCAGGACCTCTTGTTTAGATGTTATTGAGGAAAAANGCAGTCCAAAAAGGCATGTTAAATCCCTCCAAGCTCCCCCAGCTGCCACAGCACAACATGCATTTTTGTAGATTGAATTTAATTTTTTGAAAAAATGCATGTTTATCCCCAGCAGATGTGGGAAGCTGGTTTTACAGCCTGAAGTCATGTCCTGGGAAAGCCAGTCCAGGGCATGTTCAGGAACCTCCTGCTCCATCCAGATATCTGACAATCCCCTTCCACAGCCCTGCCACCGCAGCACCTGAGTTCAGCTTGCATGGCTCTTTGTCCCCAGTGGGTTCTTGTCAGGGATGAAGACACTTTACGAATCTGTTTTCTAAGCAGGAGGAGGGAAGGGCTTGTTAGCTCCCAAAAGCCTGGTCAGCACACTGGGCACCCACCTCTCCCAGCTCCTCAGCAAGCACTGCAGCTGTAGGATGGCCCAGACCATCAGGTCCCTCCCCACTCTCCACAGGTCTCACTCACTGGAAAGCCTCCACATGACACCTGGCTCCAGCCGGCACCATCCAGAGAGACGTTTTCAGTGGCTTCCTTCATGCTGGCAGTGGAAAGTCACACTCCTGGCAGTTATTTGACAACTGGCTCTTTGAAAACTGTGGGAATCCTCTCCTCTTAGTTTCAAGCTCGGCTCTTTCCAGGCACCTTCATCAAAGCACCATTTCTCCTGGCGTGCTGCATCTCTGCAGCTAATGTGACCCCGTGGACGGCGAAATATTCCCCTCCTCTGGGACAGTAATAGCTCAGGCTAAAGGTACATCAGATAGTGGCTTCACCTAATTGCCTATCAGCCGTTCTCAGGAAAAAGGAAGAACTGAGAGTCCTTCTCCTTTCTTTTAGGCTCTTCCCTGGGTGACAAGCAGCGGGGACAGCAACCTACGGTGCCCTTGGGACAGCGGGAGGTTGCCCCTGCCCACTGCCGGGGAGGCATGGCGGCTGTGATGGGCACCTGGCCAGCAGCGTGAGGAAAGGAGCCCCCGGGGCCCCGGCGCTGGAGGATGTCGGGCAGCAGGTTTTCCACCCTGGAGAGCAGCAGCCACAGCAGGCAGACAGGCGAGGCTAAAGCTGTGTTGCAGCCATCTGACAGCATCAGTGTCCGGGGCATCAATTATACCATAAGGTAGGGCCAGGAAGGTGGCATGGCTAGCCCCTGCCTAAGAGGAGTTGCTCTAGCCCCAGGGACCAAGGGCAATGGGGTTGGGACTGGTGGGTTGTGAGTTCAGCTTAATCCCAGTTAAAAAGGAGGGATGCTGCCAGGGCACCCACCTCGTGGTGCCAGGCTGCTTGCCACACAGTTAAGAGTACGTGACGTGAGGGAGGCAGAGCTGGTCTCCTCTGGGGTGTTCACTAGTCCTTCTTCACATGTCTCCGAAAGAGATACTTTAGAGATTTCCAAAAATTGTGCCTTTTTCCTCTGCCTTTCATACTGCTGCCAGAAGGATAATGTCAAACAAAAAAATAGGCTCAGGTGGATTAATGGCTGGCAAACATTGTCAACAAATAAAGTCCTAGTTCAAGTATCCCCTTTTGGTTGTAGTCAGAAAGCCTCCTAGCAGTCATTCTGAAAATTCTGTTCAGACTTTATCTTACAGATAATGCTGAAGTTCAAAACTTAATGCTGGGGAATTGAGGAGGCAGGGGGCAAGAGGGGAGATTTTTTTTCCCCCCACAACATTTAAAAACCCTTGCAGGCTTACATCCCACATGCAAGTAGCTATTAACTACTTTCTTGCTTTACATAAAATTTTTAAATCTTCTCTATTTTATCTTTTTTTTTTTTTAATGATTGCNAGTAACTTCAATAAAAGAAAAAAATATATATACACATACATACCCAAATATACACTCTGAAGTGTGAATTTGCATTAATTAAATGCTAATTTACAGGCATTCTGGTTTTCCCATTTACTTCCCCTTAACTAACTGTATTTTCAGGACCTCTTGTTTAGATGTTATTGAGGAAAAAACCCCAATACTTCTTTTCATACATCTCCATCCAAGTGAGGCTACGACTCTTGAAATCATAAAATTAACCTCTGATGATTAACTTCTTTTGTTTGAAAGGATCTGGGAAAACAACACTTCTGGATGCAATATCAGGAAGACTGGGACATAAAGACAACTTCTTTGGTGAAGTATATGTGAATGGGCAACAGCTGAAGAAGGAACAATTTAGAGATTGCTTCTCTTATGTGCCACAGGTTGTTTTCCCCATTTCCTTCTGTGCACTGGGCTTCCCCTCATGCAAGAAATTGAAGTTGCTAGTGTAATGGACTAACGTAATCTGACTGTGATTTTTTCGTATATATGGTACAAAGCATCTAATAAATTGTATGAGTGAGTAAAGGTCATGGAAGCAGAGGCAAGATTTTAATTACTACAGGACTAACTACTGCTTCCTCTTCAATTTTTTTTTTCCCAGAGTGCCACTTTGTTAAGTTTCCTCACCATACGAGAGTCTCTGACCTACACTGCTTTACTAACTCTTCAGAAATGCTCCAACAACTTCATCAAAAAGAAGGTCTGTATTTTATCATCTTCCACCAGAAAGGCAGACATGATGTCATGTAATGCTTTCACCAGCATCACTTTCCATCCATGGCTGTGTTTTATGTTTATAAGGTTTTGTAATCCTTATTCTGCAAATGGGGAGAAATATCCAGCTGAGGAGTAGGACACAAGATCTCTCATGCTCCCTGCTCTGAAAGGGGCTTGTGCTGATGCTCCAGGGAATCACTGTTATGCTGCAACAAATCTCTTCTGCACAAAACTACAGCAGTTACTGCTGCGGGAGATGCTGCCGTTGGTATATAGGTCAACTTGCCTTCCCCACATGGGAAACCCAGTGTTTAGGGCCATATGTGCTGGCAAGTCTCATGGACAGCAGGGGTGACTTTGATAGTACTCTGGCTCCTGTACAGTGTCTCTCACTAACCAGAGCACCTCAGAAAATCAGTGGTCCAATAAGCCCCCTCACTTCCTTGATAAAATAGGTGTGTTTCAGATATACTAAAAGACTTCTTTTGGCCTCTGTTGAGAGTGAAAATTGGATATTGCTGACCAAAGGCTCTTGCTCTCTGTCTTCTCACTTATCATCCACTCAGTATTTTATACATTCTCAGCATTTATGTGCCTTTCTTCTCCCTTATTTTGAAGCCAGACCAGTGTGTTATTCTTCATACCTTCCCAAGTCTTAAGAGTCTTAAAGTCAACTGAAGTTAAAATTCTACTCATTTCAGAATAAATGACAACAACATTAAAAAAAATAATCACTGTAATAATGTCTTTAAAATAATCAAATAGAAATAAGGTCAGACACTTTTCAATTAGAATGGATGCAAGCAGCACATTGGGGAAGCCATACCTTAAAATTATGTCCTTTTTTCTTTAATTTCTTTCATTTTGCACACAGATATCAGAGTTGGATGTGTTTAGTATTTCTAAATTGTAACTATTTTTCAGGTAGTTGCGGTTATGGCTGAGCTGAATCTCAGCCACATTGCTGACAAAATAATTGGAAGCCATATTTTGGCAGGAATTTCTGGGGGTGAGAGGCGTCGTGTTTCAATTGCAGCTCAGCTATTACAAGATCCCAGTAAGTACCACCATATAGATTTTCAAAATAAAGCAAAGCACTTTGTCCTCCCACCATGGACCTCCATAAACCACTTTAAAATAGAAAAACATTTATGTTCTGTAATTCAACAAAAGCTAGCCTATTAGTGACAGAAAAGGATGAGTAGTAGCTCAGGCCTGTCATTAATCTATTAGTTGATCTTGACAAGTAGACAATTTAAAAATCTTAAGGACTGAAGAATGATTTAGACTTGCATTTATGCATTTTAAGTCTTTCTGGGCTCACCCTTTCTGTGTATGAAATGTCGGTTGTGGCACATTCATTTATATTTTTTGAAGTGCATTAGTGCCATAGATACAGGGATGGATTTTTTTATGCTGAGGTTGGTCTAACACTGGAACAAGTCACCCAGATAGGTGCTTGATGCCCCATCCCTGGAAACATTCAAGGTCAGGTTGGATGATGCTCTGGGGAATCTGATACAGTTGAAGATGCCCCTGTTTACTGAAGAGGGGTTGGACTAGTTGACCTACACTGTCTATTCCAATCCAAACCATTCTGTGATTCTATGATATGCAAACATTGAGCCTTGTAGTGGAGTAGCTGCCTTTGAGCCATGTATGTGTAAGCACCATATACATTCCAGAGCCAGAATGATTTCCATGAATGAAAATAAAAGCAGAGTAACTCGAACGATCAGCAATAGGAAGCAGCACTGCAAATTTTGTCACTTTTGAGACAATTTCTTAAAGGTGCCAGAATCCTATAGAGTGACTGTATATCAGGCATTTCTTGGATTTTGGAGTCCTTGCAGTGGTGAGATGTGCGAAGACTGTATACCAGGCAGGAAGGAGCATTTCAGTAGGAAAGCGAGGTGTATCACAGGTACTGTGTGCTACTGGTGACTCCCAGAGAATTCACTGAGTGCAGTTGTCGCTCAGTAAGTTCACTGAACTCTATAGTAAACACTGTAGTAACTCTGTGTAGATAAACATATAGAGAAAGTTCTCTTATCCTGACAAAGGTTGAACTGCCCTCTTCTGTGCTGTATGCCTCATGTCTGTGAAAACAGTGAATTTCACTGTAACTTTTACCTTTTCAATAAAGTCAGTGAAGAAAATGCAGTAAAAAACCCCCAAACCCTATCTAATCTATGGAATTACATATGTTGTATTTTAACACAATGTGTTCATAACAAATCCTGTGTACATACATAGATTTAATTCAAACTTCTAGCTAATTATGTTAGTTATATTTACATTTGGATACATGCTGAAATTTATATTTTGTGCATAGAAATAACTGTATACATCAAATCTATTTTGGTAATTTTCAGACTTCACCTGGACTTAGAAAAGAATTATTATGCTCTGATTCTGCAGGGGGTTTTTTTTATGTCCTTATTGATAATCACTGAAACAGAACTACTGATGCCAAAAAAACCTGAAGGCTCACATCATGGCAATGTCTATGCATACTCAGCTTTACACGTAGAGCTTCACATGTAGAATAATTTCTATGCTATTTACTAAATTAGCTTCAAAGGCAGAACCTATAAGATTAATACTCTTTTACCTGAGCTTTAATGCTATTTTTTGTGATTTCTCAGAGGTCATGCTACTTGATGAACCAACAACAGGGCTGGACTGCATGACAGCAAATCAGATTGTCTCACTGCTCTCAGAGCTTGCACACAGAGACAGGATCGTTATTATTACGATTCATCAGCCTCGCTCAGAACTCTTCAGGGTAAATTATATCTACTCTCTATTGGCTTTTTTTTTTTTTTCCACCAGGATTTTTAGTACTTAGGTTCTCTTCAGGATAAAAGTATAAGATCTAATGCAGTTGTCTTCAAAGCCTCTTCCTTCTCCCCTCACCCAAGCTCGTCTTGAACTAGCTCTGGCCTTCTGCCGGTCATAGTGCACTTTGGGGCACATACTTCCCTGTGAAAACAGCACAGACACTGGCTGTGTGCCCAACCTTTGTGTTATGCAGATACCCAAATCAAAAACACTGGAAGAAGCCATGTAAATACCCCATGTGTACAGGCACTGTGAAAACTAGCACTTTATTTGTCTTTACATACTTATATTTCAGTAGCACTTTCAACTTGAGACAGATAAAGCCATGATTTGAAATGGAAATGAAAGAAAACACAACTGTTCTATTCCTTTTTTGTGTCAAGTCGTGATACCTTGGTCATGAGGTGGGGCAGGCCTGCCTTACAGGGCTCTGCTAGGGAAAGAATTTTTCCCTTCTATTTCACACTGCTCTTCTGACATCCACTACCCAGCACATGAATGCAAGGCACCTCTTCCTTGGTCGACTGAACTGAGTGTAGGTGGTCATGAAGCCTGAGGGGAGTGACAGTGGTTTTCTGGACTGAAAGCAGTCCTGGTGCCTTGGGACTATGGATTCTTCATAGTTGATGGGAACCCTGCCTATTGGCATGTTCACCTGAAAAGCGTGAACTGTTAAAGTCCTTAAGCACTTCAGGATAATCTTCCCAACAATATGGGGAGTTTATGGACTGGGGCCATTAGGTGCCAAAGGGCATCAGTCAAAAAGTGAAGGTGCATTAGAACTGAAGTCATAAGTCCATACCTCCCATTCCTATTTGTGAATTACTTCTGAACGCTGCTGTCACTGATAGTTTCAAGAACCACTAGTTTTAAGAGCTTACAAAGGTTTCATCTTGTATAAGCACCAAGAGATGCAATAGAAAGGACAAACTTCCCTTGACAGAAATGAACTAAGGAAGTCTGAATGTGTCAAAACTGTTTTTCCTGTCAAAGCAATTTTATTACCAAGATAGTAGCTGTACTCAAGAATTAACGTCCTGCTTCTTAGGATGTATTGTTAACATATGAATTTGCTCCCCACAGTTATTCGACAAAATAGCCATCATGAGCTTTGGAGAAATGGTTTTCTGTGGTAACCCAATGGAAATGATCACTTTTTTTAGTGACTGTGGCTATTCTTGTCCTGAGCAATCAAATCCTTTTGACTTCTATGGTAAGTTTGTCTAAATTGTTATGAGGTTCCTTTAGACAAACAAGTTGTTTTTCTTTCCCAAATAATTTTTTTTCTAGAAATGTGTTTGAATTCTTCCCCAACTTTGTAATCATAAAATTACACATAAAATTCTCGTAGAATAGCGAGAGCTGGGACCATGTAACTTACACTGAGTCCATAAACCAGCAGGAGTTTGCAGTAGGTCTGATACATATCAGAAAGGAATAACATACTAATAATCAAAGGATCTCAGCTTTGTGATACAGGATTCCTGAAGGCACCTCCCTATGTCTCTCCAGTAGATGTTGGAAAATCAATTTAAACCCAAAACTGTGGGAAGTTCCACACCCTTACGGACTCCGTGATGCCAAGGAACTGAAAACAGCTGTTGCCTAGAGGAAAGGATTTAGAAAAAAAATGTGATGATTGAAGCATCAGTTTCCAGGGATACTGGATTTTAGGTTTCCAAAGGTTTGGGCAGTCACTAGCATCAGGGTGAACTACTGGAACAGAACATACGGATGCTTCAGGAGATGCTGACAGTAAGCTGTTGGTAAAAGCTGAAGAGTAGTTTTACAGATTCAGGATGAAAAAAGAGTGTCAGCATGAGATTTTGGAAACGAGACTTGGTTTTACTGCAGGACGTCTGTACCTGATCCATGCGGACACATGTTTGAAGAATGTGTATATACATACATACATATGTGTGTGTGTGTGTATCTTCCTAATTATCTTTTAAATCTAGTATGTAGGCTGGTTTCTGATGATACTAGCTGAGCATTAATAAGGGAACTTAGCCAATCCAAAAAGCCATATTCAGAAACATAGCAAGTTCAGAGAAGGCAGTGTTTTTCTATTGTCTAGATGGCACCTAAACTCAGAGAGAAGAAAGGATGGTTGTTGACATGAAGCTGGAATGGGATGAAGCTGAAAATACTGGTGTGACAGTGAGGATAATTTTGCCTTCATGACTTTGAATAGTCTTGAAAAGCATAGATGAGTTGAGATTTAGACTCACTTTTAAAGAAGCTTAGTAAAGAGAGTACTGCATTCTTCAAATGTCAGCCTTTGAATGTGATAAGAAAAGGAAAAAATACAGTTTAGAGCAAAGAATCATCAGACTATTTAGTCTTTGGAAAATTGGTAGTTTATATTTTTTGTGTGATTTAATGATGTGAATGAAGGGACGGATTCTGCTATCATTTATCCCACCAGCAGAGGAAAATAGATCCTATGTATTGAGTGTGCATAATATTATTGAAAAGTCACATATTGTTTTTATAAGAAAAAGTACAAATGCATGGTACTGCATTAGCTATTTGGTCTAGGGACTAGTCAGTGTTAGCATTTTTTAAAAAACACAGCTAGTTGCCCTTTATTTCCTGTGTGACTTCCAGAAGACACTGGCCAAGTTTTTAAAAAGTGTGTCTGCACTTCAAATGTTCTTATTTACAAAAGTGAAGGTTTCATTTTGGATGTGCTTACCATTAAAGACAATTCTACCTTTCGGAACACCAGGGAAGTATTCATAAGCTTAATTCAGATTTTAAGGACACATTAAGAATCTTGGATAAGGACTCCTTTCCTCTTGCTAAGTTTGTATTTTGAAGTTGAGCGTAATACTGTAAAAATGAAATCTAAAGATGAATGAAACCTTGGGAATAAATAAGCAATAAAGACATATTATCAGATGTAGAAGAGTAACATAAAAATCTGTAAGAAGAGCTATTCCTGAGAATTACAGTCTAGGCTTTTGAAACCTTAGATAATTCATTGCTGTTAGAGAAAAGGGAAATTTATAATGCATTTTATCATTGTTGCTGAATCCTTATGTGCAAATCCTATTATACAAATAGCACATGCCAATGAAAGAATTGCTGGTCTAAGGAATAGATATAGGCAGAATTTTTAGAAAGGAACTTTATGAAGTATTTACCTTCCATAATTTCCATGGCAGTAGTATTTTCTTCGGATTGGACTGAGCTTGCTAGGGGAATTCAGCCTGCTGAACATCCTCTGACTTCACATTAAAGCAAATGTACGTCTGAGATGGAGGTGGATGAAACTCAGTGCAACAATACAGTAAAAGCTCAAGTAGAGAAGAGCAGTGTCTCTGCAGCAAAAGCTCAGATTACCTGAAAAATAAAGCTCCATGGTCATGGAGGAGCAGGCAGATGACAAGGGGGAATCAGGGAGCTACTTCTGAGTATTTACCTGAAAACCTGAGATGTTTATGACCAGAGAGCTGCCTCTTCATCCTCAGCTGGTGATCTGCCTTGCCCTCAGTAGCAGTAGCTCTTTGTCAGTGGCACAGCTCTGTAGTGTACAAGGAGAACACTAATGTCTGAGTAGCACAGCTTGCATTTCCAGATAAAAGACTCAAACTTCAGGGTCCTACAGAGACCACAAAACACAGAGAACTGTGGTGGCTGCATAGTTATTAGTTCACATTGCTTCTAACAGAGGGGAGGAGTAAAAGATATATTAAATAGGTAAGAGAGGAAAGTGATTGTATACATAGTAAACATTTTGTAAATTTACAGTGGATCTGACATCAGTGGACACCCGAAGCAAGGAACGTGAGCTCGAAACATACAGTAGGGTGCAGGTAATTGTGGCAGCGTACAAAAACTCGGAGATCTTTAGCGAAGTACTGGCAGCCATTGAAAGAACAAGGTGTATGAAAGAGCTGCCGCCAATACCTTTCAAAACTAAAGACTCACCCAGTGCCTTTTACAAATTATGGATTCTTTTACGGTAAGACTTGTTTTTCTTTTTTTTGTATTTGAGAATAATCTTCTTATCCACTAATCATTTACGTACCCCCTCCCCCCAATATTGAAATGCAATTTCTTCCTTGTTTTTGTCTACCACCGTACTTGTCCCTGTCTTTTTTAATATATTACCTTTTTGTGGACACTGTGGTTGTAAGAGTTGCTCAACACTACATATCCTTCATGTGGCACTACCCTACATGTGGCCAGTCATAGCCAACAAGTATATTATTATTGTTTGTTTCATTATTAGGAGGACAACAAGAAACTTCTCCAGAGATAAGATGGGTGTCATCATGCGTCTACTCCAGAATTTGTTATTTGGCTTGTTTGTAGCATTTTTCCTTCTTAGACTAAGGAATGACTTAATAAAAGGAGCGGTGCAGGATCGTGTGGGGCTTGTCTACCAGTGTGTGAGTGCCCCTCCCTACACAGGGATGCTCAATGCTGTTGCCCTTTGTGAGTTTCTGTCTTGTATTATGTACAGCAGCATGTATTACTGCCATCATTTTGTAAACAGGAAAAAGTCTTTCCTGAAGATAGAAATTTGAAGGATCTTAACAGTTTTAGGCAATGTCAGAGCTGATACAGAAGCAAGAAATACAAATGTGAAGCAACAGGAAGCTTTGCACCACAGAAAAATATTAGTGAATCAGAAGGGGCTCCAGGTTCACTGTTCTTAAGGGATACACCCTGGTTCCTGCCTCTCCCTTTCACAACTGGGCTGTGCATGAAGGATTTCTTCTCAGCTGTGCAAAAGCCCTTAACTGCCCTGCATGTAGCAGTATAAAGGCAGGACAAAGTCTAGGTCTGTAGTTAACATCTTAAGTGAGATCAAAACCAAAGACATGGAAAGGATGGGAGTATGAAACAGTTTTGACAGCAATTAAGGATAAATAGATTTAAGAGTATTATGTGAAGATAGAATTTTTCTTAGAAGGTGTTTCTCTTACAGCTGCCGTGCTAAGACCAACGGTAGTTTCTCTTTACTAGAACATACACTGCTGTCAACACCTTGAGATCTGAGCACTTCATGAAATGAAGCCTAGTTAGGCCTCTTTATTAAGCTTACCAACTTTTGCCATCTGCAGGGAGCATGTTTTGTATTTACTTGGGGGGAAAAGTGATCAAACTGGTTTATACAGAATGTTTCTGATGTATTCTCAAAGTTGTCTCTGTGCTTTGGGTTGGTTTTGCTAGCAATGTGTCTTGGTGTATTTACTCAACGGTGATTTAATTTATTCCTTCTGTATTTAATCCAGTCCCACCTTTACGTGCTATCAGCGACCAAGAAAGTAAAGACGGCTTATATAAGAAGTGGCAAATGCTTATAGCTTATATAGTACATTTCCTCCCCTTCAGTATTATTAGCGTGGCAATTTTCAGCACCTTCATATACTGGTAAGCATTTGTACAATCTTTTGGATGGTTATTCTATTTTTCTTACCAATTTCAGTTCCTCCGTGAGCAACAGACCTTCTGGTACAGGTTCCTGCTGTTGTCTCTCAAAATGATTACAGAGAAAGCTTATGGGAAGATGCTCTTCTTCTTATAAGAGGTGCTAAGTAAGATCAGGGCACTGATCAGTGGCAGTCAAGAAGTTCCTAGTCTTGCCAAAGACCTGTTAAGCAATACCATGGTTTTTGCAAGGTTTTTTATTTCTAGCAGGTCAAATCCTGCACTCGCACACACACACAAAAGAAAAAAAGAAGCAATGTTAAGAGTGAGTAAGACTGGCAAAATATGTTCTCTCAGGAACTTTGGAAGTTCTAATGGGACCAGGATATTTGTCATTCTTAGAATCATAGAATCACCAGGTTGGAAAAGACCCACCAGATCATGGAGTCCAACCATTCCTATCAAACACTAAACATGCCCCTTAGCACCTTATCCACTCGTGTCTTAAACACCTCCAGGGAAGGTGACTCAACCACCTCCCTGGGCAGCCTGTTCCAGCACCAAATGACACTTTCCATGAAAAATTTTTTTTGGAAGTGTTAAATTACATTACATTTAGAAAGACAGGAAATAAGGAAAAATGAGAGGAAGACAACAGTAAGTGCATGACCGTAACAAAGCTTATTTCCTGCGATGTTGAGGTGTTAGCTACAGCATACCGAAGAAATGAGACCTGGTTTCCTCTCTTCCAGTCCTCAGAGAAAGACACAAAGTGGATGTCTCATAGTGGGAGGAGGGAGTTGATTGTAAACTGTGTTTTTGTCCCCAATACATTAATTTCCTTCCATCGTTGTGAAGTAGTATCTCAGAATGGGCTGATGAAATATCTCATCTGTTCACTGCCTTGTCTATCAGATAAGGTCTGCTGCTTTTCATTTCTGTTCCACTGATTTCCCACTTTCCACTTTTTTATTCTTAACTTAATAACCGTCCACAGTTGCTGGCATAAGCTAATACCAAATAAGGACCAAATTCTGTCCCTCAAGCATTTTCTGGGAGTTTTATTTTCCTAATTATGTGAAGGAATGTTGTGTGGTGCACTGAAGTTTCGCTCAGATGAGCAAAAAATCTCTGTCCCCTTAGTTCCCTAGGCTTTTATTTCTGCATATGCTGTCAGGGCTGTCTGCTTCAGGCAGCGCTCCCTGAGAAGCCCTTTTTCACAGACCAAGGGAAATTATTCCTCCTTCCAATGAGCATTTAGAGGATGTGCTTTGCTCACCAGAGCCCTTCTATTTCTGCCTGCGAGTCAGCTGGTTGCCGAGGGAGCCATTCAGAAAGCACTTTTTCGGGTTTGATGAGGGAAGGTTTGCAGAGCTTCTAAAGATCACAAGCCACTCCTTGTCCAGCTCACTCCTTCACAAACAGGAAATTTGTATGGGCAGAGACTTTGACCTTGTGCTTTGGTAGCTTGAAACGCAATCAGGAATAAGGACTGTAGTTCTGGTTAATATTTACAGGCACTAGTCTCCATGTATATTTGCTACCTTGTGGTTGTTTGGAAGCAATCAGTGATGTGTCAGAGTGATTTCATAATGCCCTTAGACCTCTTAGAGCAAGCAGATCCTCTATGAAATTTTGAAGATTGTATCTGCCCAGAACTAAATTCTAAATGGAGGGACTACCTTTTGAAGAGGCTTTGATAGCCTCTGGTACGTGTTCTTACGAGATATTTCTCTCAGAGTTTGTGTTTGCAAGTTCAGAAAGACCCAAACTCTTACTTGACTGGACACAAGGCAGGCCTGGCCAAGAACCGATACAGCCAGTTTTGCAATCAAGTCAATGTACTGTGTTTATGCAGATTTATTGAGCTAAAGATACCTCTGGGAAATGTCACAACAGTTTATATTATCTTACCATTCTATCGCTGTAATATATTCTCCCTTCCAAGTTGGGTTGGGTTTTTTCCCTTCTTAGGCTTTCTCTTCCTATTCCTACCGCAGATTTGCTAGTCTGCATCTACATAGCTCTGTGTAAATTACTACAGCATTTCAGAGAAGGTGATGCTTTTCTGCTAGAAGTTTGGAGAGCTGTTCCTTCCACACTAATCTGTGATTACAGGCTATTAAATACCTGCTAGCTTGGTGAATGTTTAATACTTGAAGAGTCAATGTTCAACCATCTATTTATAACAGAGATTATTTAGGTGTTACACACAAAAAATTGCTAGTGGAAAACCTGTGAGAAAATTAATACTTCTATCTTTAAGACCACATAAAAATATGATGGATTAAAAAAAGACATAGGGCCTTGTATTGAGGAGTGAAAAATTTTTTAAAAAAACAGTGAATAGCTGCTTGTCAGCTTAGCAAAGCACACAGTGTGTACGCAGCAGGAGGCAATTTTTCATGTGAGGTATTTACGAAAGGGTAATGGGTCACCATGTAATAAAAGTTTTTGTCATCTGTCATATTCACTGTAAGGCTGAATAAATTTTGCCAGGCAGTTGCTGGCCTTTCTTAGCTTTTTGATCTTTAGTACAGACTGAGGGGGGACAGCTTTTTTTCCTTAGGTGAGCTAGGGAAAATCTTGGAATACCATGTTGTGTTAAAGAATGCAGGAGTATGGAGGAAATTGCATTTGGATTAATTAAATGGGTGGTGAAGTCAATTAGCCTTTGATTTAATTGAGTATATCGTTTTTACATTTGCATGCATGGTATCAGAAGTGCAAAATTCCACCTGTTAATTATCTGCACAATGACCTTCTTTAAATATGTGACTTACACAAATAACTCCCACTGCACAGACTCTAAAAGGAGGAGGATATTAGTATATGGAATTGTAAAAGCCACAGTGGTTACCTTGAAACAACATGGATTTCTGCTACAATTACATCTTTACATAAACCTCTTTCACTTAGATGGAGAAAACCTCATATATTTGCTCTTAGGTCATGATATGAAGTGGGTGTCCTTTATGTTAAGGCTCCAAACAACATATCGAGAATTAAGACATCGACACTTACTGAGTAGTGGCAAAAGAATGAAAACAAAAATAAAAGCAACATTCCAGGTTTATTACCAAAACACTGCTTTTTAAATGCTGTTCGTTTTCTTTTCTTTCTCGTTTTTGTACAGGACTACAGGGTTGTACCCTGATGCTTCCAGATTTGGAATTTTCTTTGCTGTTGTCTTAGCATCTCATATAATTGGTGAATTACTAACACTTGTTGTACTCGGCGTGGTTCAAAATCCAAATATAGTCCAAAGTGGAGTGGTGCTACTTAATTCAGCAGGTGTGATAGTGGGAACAGGACTACTAAGGTAGGAAAAAAACTTTATTTCATTATGGTGTTAACATTAAATAATCTTCTTGTAGGAGAGTTTCATGCTGTGGTGCTGAAGCACAATAATGCACAGCTAGCAATGGAAAGTAAGTGCAGCTGTTATCCTTCAGAGATCAACTGCCTAATCATGTTAGACCTTGTACCAAACATACACAAAAAAGACTTTAGAAGTCAAGAAAGATATTAACTTTTTTTTGGTTTACTTTTTGCCAATAAATTGAAGATAAAACTGAGCAATTAGTATCTGTGAGCCCAGATGAACTCTTTTACTTATGCTGGCATTATCGCAAGAAATGCTGTCCTCAGGAGGACTTTACCAAAAATCCCACAATCTTAAAGCTTTTAGTAACTGCTGGAACTTACCAGGTATTAAACACTAGGAGTGAAGGACTTTAAAAAGCAATTGTTCTCAACTATCATATTAGTGTTTTCTCCAGGTTAGTCATTAAACTTACCAGACACTTTTTCTATTTGTGCAGACTTAAGTACAATGAAGTAGGATCAGAATTTTCCTGCATATTCATTAACCATTTATTCTATTACTGTGCAAGTAAATGGTTTTGTAGTGTAACTGCATAAACATCAAGCTCTTTTCCTCTTGTGTTTGTCAATACTGAAATCACTATTTTTTGAGAAACATATGATGATAAACTATTGTTTAGAAGTTTTCTTGAGATGTTGAGAAAATACGATATGCTCACTTGAGACCTTTCCGAAGAAAATTAACTAAAGCTAACAGTACATGATATCAAGTTGTCGTCAAGAAAAGCATGAATCTTTGCAAATCCAATGGTGCTTTGCCTCATGAAAGAGGATCTCAGCTAATGCTTACTTATAAAATAAAACTAGGTTAATATCTTAATTATTTGGTCCCTGTTTTCAGGAAGAGGTATTAATACATTTATGGTGATGAGATAGTTATTCCTGCTACCACAGACTAATGCCATAATTATAAGTTTTAAAAAGTATTTGAGTAGTTTTTAATCTTATTTCACAGTAGAGATGTTGCTACTTAATGTTTTGAATCTCTTGGATTAAACCTTATGGGCAATGAAGGATATTAAAATTAGCATTGAGAATTGGGTTGCTTGGTTTTCTATTAGTTTGTTAAATAATAAAGTGTTGCAGTATTTTAGGTGCAGAAATTGACCCATCTTGATGAATAACTCTTTCAAAATTTTTCATAATGTTTCTTATTATTCTTATTTCACTTTTGTACTTTTATTACTATTCCAGTGAATTGCTATTCAGTCTTTTTGGGTTTTGAAGATGGAGTGAGGAGGTGTCAGTTTCTTATTTTGGAAGCAACACATTTTTGAAACTGAGGTTTATATTTGGTCTTGTCATTTTCAGTTTATCACTGCAATATGAATAACAAACAACTTTACAGAATTATTTGTGACTGTATATAAATAAGTCAAGGATGAAAGTTATGTCACTGGAACCAAAGTCAAAGACAGCCTTCATGCTAGTCTCTTCAGTTAGGACTAAAATGGACTTTATGTTTGCAAATTGTACGTGTACAGCCAAGAACTGGTTCTGTAACAGGCTACGACCAAAGAGAGCTTATTTTCATTTAGGGTAGGGCTGCCTCTGGGGATGTAGCAAAAGTGAGTTTAACTTCTTTGTTTCTTTAAGGACCATGGATGAAATGCCGACACCTTTTAAAATACTCAGTTATCTCACCTTTCAAAAATACAGCAGCGAACTTCTTATAGTCAATGAATTTTATGGCTTGAACTTCACATGTGGTAGGTGCTCAAAAACCTCTCCCATCCTTTAATCTGTTGTAAAGAATTTTAATGGGATGTTGATGCTTAATGTCCTTCTACATACAATAAAAGTATCCTGATGAAATAAAGTAACTTGAAAGTGATTTAAAAAGATCTAATCAGTAACGATGATAACACTGTATCAGCAAGCTAGACAAAAGTTTGATTAGTTTCTTCAACCATTTCTCATTCTTTCAGTATTCTGTCTTTCCCTTCTTCACCTGTTCTTTTATTCTCCCTTCGGGGCACTTTGGAAGGTAAAGTTTGCAGCTTGTTACAAGCTTATCGGAGTAGTGTTACACAAATAGAAGACCAACAGAATTACACAGTACAAGATCAAACCTCAGTGCAGGGAGCACTGACAGGTAACACCTGACCAGATGTTTCTGTGAAGCTAGTTGAAATACGTCACCGTGGCATATATTGAGCAGCTTTGACCTGTCAGGTTGTGCTTTACTGGTTGTGACCCAGGTAACTGGCAACACATTAGAACCAGTCAGGTTGGCAGGGTTAATAGCTTACATTCACCAGTGGGGATAAAACTTAGAGCTTTGGTCCTACCCCAAGATACTTTGTGCTTTGTAGCCAGGCTTCTGTTCTCCTCTCCAAGGCTGTCTACTCTTTATCTGTTAATCTCTCTGGTCTCTTTTTATTACATGAGCATAGATAGCAAATGTTAGAAAATCAGTCCTTGACTGTGGTAGTAATCATAAATAGCTGATTTTTAATGTGCTCTTCAGGCAGATTCTGTTTCTTTAATTTTAGAAACACTCAACAAATGGGAACACTGCAGGTCTACCACATGAGGCAACTTGCTTCTTGAGGTCTCTTCTGCTAATGTCTCTGAAAAGCCATGTATCTTCTTTTGTTTGGCATGAACAAAACAGAAGGCTCCTAATGATATTTATTCTTCCCTTCAAAAATGTGGCATAGATTAACTGCAGAAAGACATGACTTGTCTGTTCTTATTCCAAAATGATGAGAAATGCTGCTGTGGATGTAGTCCATCATTAAAATAATGTTAGGGCTAGATATATAGAATGTATGATCTAGATACTAGGCTTAAGTTTTAATTTTACTGATTCACCTACTAAAGAAATTGATTTCTTCATTCTTTTGACAGGTGGTGCCAACAGTTCCATTGCAATTAATGCTGCGTGTATTTTCTCTCATGGCATTCAGTTCATTGAAAAAAACTTTCCTAGCGCACTGTCCCACTTCACAATCAATTTCCTAGTACTCTATGCTTTTCTACCAGTACTTGCCATTATAGCTATTCTGAGCTTCAAAGTAAGAGACAGAGTTATCGGCAGGCAATAAAGAAGTAGTTCTAACAATGTCTAATACTGCACTTTTATTATGGTATTGAAGGCTTGAACTGTTGGATTTTAGGTAGAATGTAAGCAATAATAGATACAGAAACACATTCATCTTATGTCTGTTTCTAACTGCATGTTTTCCATCTTGAAAAACAACATTCTCTTGAATGTGAATGTGAATTCACTCCCCCACCCCCGCCAAATCAGCTGTAATCAATAGTATTAAATGTTCTAAAGAACTTTTGGAATTTAATTTAGTCAGCTGTTGCTGTCAATGTTTAACAATGTAGCAACAGTGCTCTAATTTTCCCCATTACCAATAAGCAGAGGGGTATAATTGCTAGTGAATCACATTTCTCAAATTGTATTTCAAGTCCTATGCTTTGTTTCAATACAATTTTGGGGATTTGTAGAAAGGGAACAAACCAAACAAGTAAATAAAGAGAGAATCAAGAAATCACGCGGATCTTACACACACTATACAGCCAGTGAGTGAGCACATCATCTTTAAGCAACAGAAAAGTTACCTGAGATGGTTTTGTCTTGTTAATGATAGTAAATCAGAGAAGACAGTTCTGTTATTTATACGTGTTCCTTCTTTTCATGATCAAGTTCTAAATCCTGTTTTGGAAGCAGTCTGTAAATTACTAGAACAAATTTTTGTTTGTTCATAAAATGTCAATTTAACTAGGGGAAAAGAAATAAAAGAGGTTTTTGCCAGTTCTTGGAAGCAATGTAGTTTTCATATTTGAAATATCCTCATGGGCTCACTAACTTCCCAGAGTCTAATTTATCCTTTTAACAAATATAGGCACCTCTCAAAACTGAAAGCCAAACAGACACAGAATTCCTAAACACTGTTAGTTTCCCTGTTCAGTGAAGAAATTACTTATTACAGAAAGACAGACTGAGATTTCTTTGAGGAGGTAAATATATTTGTATCTTGAAATTCCGTAACAATATAATTAGTTTAATTTCATACTTTTGAGGTAATGTAGTTTGTAACAAAGAATTTTAAATCCTGGAGTTAATGCAAATTCTTCTGTGTGAGGCCAAGATTTTTTTTTTTTAAGATCTTTATGTATAACATTCTGAGATACAAATATTACATAAGAAAACCATTTGGTGAATAAATATGTTAAAAATAACAAATACCTTTAAAGACCTGGAAGGATACATTAGTTTGTCTTATCCATTTTTATATGCATGGACATCAGGGAACATTCTTATAATCCAGTCTGCTAAGTGACTGTCATTTACTCTCCAACAAGACATCCTAGCACTCAACAGACACCTCTGGCTTTAATCTAGATCTTGTCCTGCATATTCTTAAACACTCAGTCCATCTCATACTACTGAAGATGACCATGGACAAAAAGCCGAATCTATTTTAGGCTAGCATTTCACCTTAGGCTGAATGTGAATCAATCATATCTCCACCATTAACGATATATCTGTCAAATTAATTAGACTGACTTCCAAACATTTGAATATTTGACAGAAATGTCATCATCTGAATCCTGTGTGAAGTTGTTATAAACATTACACATTGCAAGAAATAAATCCTATATTAAACTGTATAACACTGAAACAGAGATAAACTTCTGAACATTAGATGTGGTCAAACATGGTTTTAATTCCAATTTATTTTGCCACTTCAGTGGAATTATCCTACTCAAAAACATCAAACAATGATGCAAATATATTCTTGGCCTTTGCTTTTGAATTACAGATGCAAGAAACTAGGAAAATATGCCTATCACACTTTACTATGCAGTTTCATATTCTGTGAGTGAAAACTTCTTTGTATTTGAATACATGCTTAGGACAGAAGCATACAAAACAATGTGTTATAATTTATGAAATAGGTAGACCTGCCTAATGCAAATCTTCATATTCAAACCCACCTCTGAATAATCTAGAATTCTTTCTCCCCACTTTTTAAAACTCTGTGTCAGTACCAAGATATATTTGGACTGAATGAATAAACAGGAATGCTTAATAAATACTATAGATTGCTACTGCGTATTTTTCACTGCATTAGATTGATTTTATTATTACACTAGAATACTGAAGTAATGTTGTAAAAATCAAACTGAAGACCTCTATAGCAGTTCATCAAGCAGAGTCAAAAATCCATTTCCTTCCAGGATTTAGAGGCATTTCTTTTGTATTGTTCAAGTTCCTAAAACAGAAACATACATACATATTAACTGATCCCCTCATTACTAAAAGTTATAAAAGATGCATACTTTAGCTATCTTACTATTTAAAGCATGAACAAAAATTTTTCACTGCAGTAAAAATGTACTATATATATATTTAACAAGAGTACAGTAAACGTGCTACAAATGTTGCCACATTTGCTGCCATACAAGGAGGTAGATTTTATTTATATTTTCATTTAGCCTAGGTACTTTCTAGGCAAAAGGAAACTTAATCTTTTCTTGAACATTCAGTCTGAGAGTCTAGGCTCCCTAGGAAACTACAGAAATACTACTGTTTAAAACACATGAAGCCAGGACCTTTCAAATACACCTGTAATTCCTTAAGATTACGATAAAGAAACCAGAGGAACAAAGCCTACTTTCTTCATCACTCTCTCTCAATCTCTCTCTCTATCTATTGGGACTGAAATGAACTTCTGTAAGCTTACACACCATCAGTGGTGATAACTAAGAGAGCTGCCAGTGGACCTTAGAAGCCCCTGCTGAATACAAGCTTGCCCAGAAAGCAGTAAGTAGAAACATATTATATATGAATACAATGGGTGCTTAGGAATATCTATGCAATCTAGCCTACTGGACGTTTCTGGAAATATTCATTATTGCTCAAGATTTTTCTTGAAGTGTATTACTCATGGCAGACAATGATGCCATCCTTTTACTTTTCTTTAAAAATAATCTTTCAGGTGCTACTGTTTAGTAGGCTGAAAAGCTAGAATCTGCATATAAAAATAAAATGCAAAACCAATGTGGTAATTAAAATTATGCATCTTCTAGATAGCAATTAGTTTATTAAAAGCACAGAGACTCAAGTTGTGGAGGTGTATAAAGAAAGCAAATTAGATGCGAAAGATGAAGCAGTCTACATTATGCTATACTGAGTACTAGCAAGGTAGACAAATGACCTTCTTTCAGTCAAAAGTGCTACTGGGAACTTTGAAGCCTATAATAAAAGGTTCTAGCAACATTACCAAACAATAATTTAATCTTCTGAATTTCACGTACTGGTCATACTGTCAGGAATAATTTCCCAAGAGTCTTTCAAGCAAAAATTAATTGAGATACCATTATGATTGTTTTTCATTTATTTGAGACTAAGAATTTGCAGGAAGATAATACTCTAAAGTGGTACCATTAGGCCCAACCCTATACTGCTTACCATACAAAAAAAAGTCATGGTATCTTATTTTGATGAGGAAAAGAGATGGACATAAACCAGCGATTAGTATAAATACAACAAAGACTCTCGAAAGTGGGCATATGATTTATATGGGCACTATTCTGATTTTAAGAGCATGGGCTGAGCAGAGTAAGGGAGGTTTCACTGTAGGTAGACAGACACCAGAACCGACTGAAATAACAAAATGCACACCTGGTGAATTTAACAGAAGTGTTAATTCTCAATTCAGAGCATAGAGGGAGGAAAAAGTAAATAAAGGGCAAAGCAACAAAGAAATCATCATCAGAAAATTTCATTATTTCCATACAATTTCTATTCTCTCAGGAAATAACTCGGGCAAAATTTTCAGAGAGTGCCACAGATTTGAGCAGTAAAAGGATTTTTAATTAGTGCATATTCTTCATGATACTTGCAGGAGTCTAGTTTCACAGTTAAATACCTCACATATGACTGACACAGAACATAGTATGTCTAGCCTAAATCTATTAAATTGCATTATTAAATACAACTCCCGTACTACAGAAGTGTTCCATCTCTAAGCCAGTCATTACTCAGTATTTTCACTCCCTCATTATTAAGTAATTATGATCTTGGAACATAATGAACTGTTGGAAACATTCCTGCAGTTAGGAATAGAAAGAATACTGCAATATGTGAAGGAGCACATGTAAGCCAATTAACGCTAAGTAAATAATTTCAAGGCTAAAAACTTTCTCAAAAGCTATAAGAAGGGGGAAAATCAGACAATAGTTTTATATACTAAAAAATGCTATTTGGGTTATGTCTACAGGTGTTGCCTAAATAATCTGCTTTACATATTTATCATATGACTAAACCATTTCAAGAAAGAGGCAGACAATTTAGCAGAGTTTCATTTGCTCTTGTTCTATCTAGCTAGAAAGCAACTGAGTATAAAGACAATTCAAAACAATACAGAAATGAAAAGGATCCACACCACAGCATATATTAAAACTATGTAGCTGTTCCACTACTTACGGAAATACAAAATAAAATGATAAATATTATTTTTAATATATTTGCAGGTAAGACTAACAAACATTTAAACAATTTCACATTTTAAGGTGCCTGCTCATACTTCTCTGCCCAGTATCACTGCTCAGACCATGGAGGTTCATTGCACAATATACTACATTCCATTTTGTTGAATGACATTGACTTTGTCTCCTGGTTCTGCAATACGATCATATCAGTAAAGTATACTCAAAAAATATGGCACTTGTTCTGTTGGCCAACGCAGCTCCCAACTCAAAAAGAGAGTTCCAGATCTGTCAAAGAAATGACTTTCAGTTGGGAATGACACAGTTAATTAGGTCACTCCTATTTTAGGGGAAACAGGAATATGCTTACTTGCAAGATGTTAGAGAGCCTCCCCTTCTTCTGTTTACGACTTGTTAGTCTTAACAATTATAGCCCTATTCATTTAGATTTGCTTTATTTAATTCTTGTTTAGCTAACACCAAATGGCACCAGGCAGCTGATTTTCTTTTTTTTTTTTGGTATACTTTATGGCATTAGGCTTCATCTAAAACTGGCACCAATCCCTAAAGTAATACCCTTGTGTAACAAGGGCCAGTCAGCATGAACTTTGGCACTGTGTGGCAGTGACTTCTCAAGTACCTGACTGGGAGGCTATCCAATTCTTTAAGCTCAAGGTTAGCTTTATCATTTGCTTCACAGAATCACAGAATCACCGGGTTGGAAGAGACCCATCGGATCATCAAGTCTAACCATTCCCACCAAACACTAAACCATGTCCCTCAGGACCTTGTCTACTCGTGACTTAAACACCTCCAGGGAAGGCGAATCAACCACCTCCCTGGGCAGCATATTCCAATGCCTAATGACCCTTTCCGTGAAAAACTTCCTCCTAATCTCTAGCCTAAATCTCCCCTGGCAGAGCTTGAGGCCA
>WAAB01014243.1:0-14044 GCA_013389865.1 Piaya cayana | reverse complement strand
AACCTCCCTGGACCTGCTGGTCACACCGTTTCTGATACAAGCCAGGATGCCATTGGCCTTCTTGGCCACCTGGGCACACTGCTGGCTCATGTTCAGCCGGCTGTCGACCAATACCCCCAGGTCTCTCTTCCAGGCTGCTTTCTAGACAGACTTCTCCCAGTCTGTAGCTCTGCATAGGGTTGTTGTGCCCCAAGCGCAGGACTCGGCATTTGGCCGTGTTAAACCTCATGCCGTTAGACTCAGCCCAGCAGTCCAGTCTGTTCAGATCCCTTTGCAGAGCCTCCCTACCTTCTAGCAGACCGACACTTCAATACAGCTCCAGTCAACTGTCCAGATGAAAAAGGTCCATAGCACCAAGTATTAGCAGTACAAGCCGTAACAGGATAGCTAAAATACCTGAAACAAAAACCTTCGAAAAGACAGGAGTGCTGAACTCTGTGGTAGAGAGCATTTCTAAAGGAAACGGAGCAGGCGCCCCCATGTGCCAGCTCACTGCTATAAGCATTTAGAAGGAACTAAGGAACAAGAGTTTCACGCACTCGTAGGCACTGACAGATGCAGTTCTAACTGACAATATCATTTCAATGACCTCACTCTTATTTAAGACATGTGTGTACCTAAAATGAAATTAAGGGGACCTCAAAGCATCAAAAGCCAAAAAGTTATCAGAGAATGGAGATAAATGGATGACATGTTTACCATGGGTAAACATAGCTTTACATAAACATGGCTTTACATAGACTGTATGAAGAGTTAACAACAAGGCACACATTTAAGGCCTAATAAGGAGGCAAAATGAAGGTTTTTCTTGAATCTTTATAGCCCTGCAAAGAGCACAAAATTCCAATAATTCCCAGGGAGAATCTGCTAGTTAAGCAATGCATTTAAAATGCCAATTTCAGGAAGGACCCCAGTGCTGTATTATTTCTCTCTCGGAGCTCAACTCCAGCATAAAACCAGCAAAACAATTGCAATGGCCCTATTTGAAATAAACCTGCATATTGAATGTGTTTGGCATAAGAACTAGGAAGAGAATTCTGAAAAGACATAGTTGAGATAGGGAGCTGTGCCTGATTTGTAACAAAGGTACAGGGAGGAAAACACAGGCTTAGAGAGCTTTCCAGAGCAAAATGGTCTAGAAATAGAGCAGTATGTTTCATAGTTAACTCTGAAAATATTATGGAAGCAAAATAAAGTGGTCTAAACAAAAACACTCTTGCGGCAGAATGCTGATGAGCTGCACTCGTAGTTCCTATAGTCAAAAAGTGTCTCAGATAAATACTAGCTGATAGATAATACATGGGAGTGAACCAGGTACTTTGTTCTTTCTGTACTTCTATCTTGTCTTTGAACTATTTTCTAATTTTATACTTGAGAATTTAACCTTCTACTCAGCTACAGCATACAAACCCTGGCTGCAGAAAAACCCTTCAACCCCAGTTACAAAGTTGACATTGATTTAATTAAACTTTGTACTGCCACAGTTATCTATTGCTCTCTTGCAGTATTACTGGTCAGGTGACCAAGACTGAGACACTCAGGTATGCTAATTTGCCTACCAGACTCAGTGACAGAGGCTATGCTTTGTTTTTGTTGCTGTACTTTCACTTTTCCTGCAAAGCCTATCTTTGAGATAAAATAGCAAACTGGTTATCGCCTAGAGTCCAAAGTGTCATACTCATTAACCAAAAGTAACTGAGAAAAATGACAGTGTGCACTTAAACAATTTTTAAATCTACACTGTCATTATATGAAACTTTCCCTTTGCATTATGTCCCATGATTTCATTAGCAACATGTTGAATACTAAACTTCTTAATATATTACTCTTCCTACACAATAGATACCATGAGACTCTATAAAGAATGTCAGACTTATGAGGCATTTTAAATGGGGCTTTTTGTGCTAATTATCATATAACTGGAAAATCCAAAGACACTTCAAGAATCACTGCAAATGCAGAGTTCTTTCTTTTCTTTTAGATGTACATTGCTATCTTGGTGCATTTCAAATTGGATTAAATCCTTTGCATATAAAACATTTTAATAACGTGCAAATAATCTTGTAATAATTGAACTTCATGATAGAAAAGTTTAGGGAAGAGCTGCAGATAACAAAAGTAATTTTCTCTTTAATGCTCAAATTACTTGTAGAAGTCCAACTAAAAGAAGCTACACTGGTTTGCAATGTCCTTGAACAGATTAAGATCCTAAAAGCCTGTTTCTTCTGTTTAAAAATGGAAAATTAATAATTTCCTGTGTGATTTAATCAAAGTATACCAGTATCTTCTTTTGCGAGACGTAAGTATTATGTAAAAATAACAAACCTAGTACACCATATAGTTATTTTGAGAGAGATAGATACACTGAGTGTGAGATTACATTGTAGATTTCAAAAGCTATGTGCTTTACAAATTGTAACGACTTCTAAGACTGCTCTTGATGTAACAGAAATTCAGAACTGATGCCTACATTAACAGGATAATGTGCAAGTTCAAAGACTGTGGGGGATTCTTGAAATTGCTTTATTCTTTTACATTATTGATGTATTTCTTTGGATCAGGTAACTACAGGTTTACTGCCTTATGCAATCTAACTAAACTCTACAACACTGTGATAGCAGTAATAATCTAAGCCTTTGTTTTTCTTTAAAAAGCATATAAAAAGATTTAATAGAACTGCCTTTCATCTTAAGACCGCAGGTCTATAAAAGCATGTGAGATCTAGATTGGTACAATTCATCATCTTAAAGCACTGTGGGGAAAACCTTCTCTAACCACACTAACTTAGTCCACAAAGAAGTTAACTGGTGTGCAAATAGCCCACATATTGCTGTGAGAATAGTGTGGAATGTTTCTCAGTCATTCTAGGAAAGGATTCTTTGTGCATGAAACATGTATCTGTACAAAGTACAGAGTTTGCAGAGTAAGTACGTGATACTTTTTCCAAACAAAGAAAAATACACCAATCTTGGACTAATAAAACCATGCCTATGGTATCGATGAAGACTATACACAGCATTTCTATTCATGTGATGTTATACACCGATATCTATAAGACAATGACCTTTATCTAATTTGCCACAGAATTTTTCAAGAAAATTAATTTGCCACAAATGCAGGGAAATGGAGAAACATGTCAAAATGAATATGAAAAAATAGACCCTTTCCCCACCAAAAGCTTTTCCTGGAATTTTGGCCTTAAGTCAAATTTCACTACGCGGGATAACTCTGTTCATGCTGTTCAAGATAAAACGTACATAGCCTGCAAACCCAAGTCATAAACGTTATCATCTCAGTACCTTTCCAGTTTAAATAAGAAGTATTGAAGGAGGAAGACAAAAATAACAGAAGTAAACAGTCCCCACCCCAAACCATGATCCTGCTTGCTAGACTTTGATAGTCAACACCCAAATAAAGTACAGGGTAGAGAAACAAAGCCATTACTACCAAGAAGGCTTCACAGCTTTACTTCAATATTATTTTAGTGAAATAATTCTGGGAAAGAGCTAGAGGGAAAATCTGAATCATTCATTTCTAAAGCAAACACAGAGCCAAAAGTTTGAGATCCAACAATTTGCTATTGGTTTAATGTCTACCAATGCCAAAAAAAACCCCAACTAACCAACTACTAAGCTGAAAACTAAAGTTGGCATTATTTAAAGGCAAAAAGGGGACTACAAAAAGGAGGATTATTCTAGCAACACTGGTGGTTCTGGAATGCCTGACTGTGAACAGTAACTGGAGAACAACCACGTACCTGTTTTTTCTGAGCCGTCATGACATCGACTTCATACTCAGCATATTGTAAATCCTGTGCAGGATCCTTGCTATCTTCTAAGTCACAGAAACTCTGGAAGAGGAGTTACAAACCCAAAAGGATAATATTTACCTTCTGTTCTTTTAACAAGTAAATACCATGCTATATATCTAATGGAAGTATTTGCTTTTAATACAAATGTATTAAAATTCCACATTTATGTGAGAATTTTGTGCTACAGGACACAGATTAGATTTAAAAAACAATCTTAGATTGGTAAAATGATATAAAGCAATAGTGCAGGTAGATCTTAAAGGAAAGAAAATATTCTTACTTGGTAGCTGTTTATTATTCTCTCCTTACAATGATAATATCCTTTCTGGCCCATGATATTCAGGCATAGCTAGGGCTGCTCTTGCTGGAGTATTTAATACTAGAATTCAGTTTTGGTTACCCGAAGCATTAGTTCAATAGCTAAGAAACAGACCACTACCTTTTTGCAAAGATTTCATTTACTAACCTTGAGGCAATTCGAACTTTAAGTTTAATTCCAAAGAAACGGTATCAGGGATTTGTCTCTTGGGACCATAAACTTCTGAAACAAGATTTAACACTACATAGGTGCCAAGAGATTCTAATTACCTTGCAAACCCAAACACTTCCTTTAGCAAAATGACAGACTTTGGTAGGGAACTCTTAACACACCCTTCTCACTCAAGGCTTCATGCCCTAGGAGAACAAGGATCAGCAGCTTGCTGCAGCCATGAAGAGCAGTCCTCTCGCAACATCACTATCATTTGGTTTAGGCATTAGAGGATATTTCACCTTTAAAAATTCAAAAAAACACTGTATATATAGCTTGTCTCCCAATCTAACAAAAAGCAAGGGTATAATTTGGGGAAAAAACCACAGGATTACATCATTACTTCCATTAATGCTAAATGTAGGAAGGGGACTGAAGATGTAGAAGCTAATAATCAAAGCATCACTGCACATAAATATGTAGTTTTAAAAAACTCATGAATTAAAGAGGTTGGAAGAAACAGGACTGTTAAGTAAGACTGAAATTCCAGCCACTGGACTTGAAAGATAAAAATTAATAGTGATATTACTGCTATTCAATGAGCAAATAAGCTGTGCAGAAGATATACAAAAACCTACCTTGGTAGGAAATGTTTTCTCTAATACTTTTTTCCATAGTTCCAATGGTGTGTTTGCACGCATCTTTCCAATATCACTATCGGAGGCAGGTGGTGGTCCTATGGATTACAGTACAGCACAAAGTACTACAAGTATCTTGTCAGAACAATAGACATTACCATATCATTTTGGATAATGATCAGTTTAATTTAGTATTTTATCTTCTACAGTGACAAGCTGCAACAAGTCTGAAAGAACACTGATCTTCCACTATGAAATGGGCTGAGCGGTATTACATTTTCTTTTAGATCTAAGCCTGTTGGTACTTTACTGTTTGAGGAAGTCCCAATATTTTATTAAACTACCTAAAAAACCTGCACAAGTATTTCTCATAATATGAATACAGAATTATACAACAAACATGATGGACAGGAAACATCCTAACCTATTTGTCTCAGCGAATCCAGGCCTGCTGGTATAAACAGAGGTTTGCTGTGATCCACTGATATAGACTTGCTAAATAGAAAAAAAAAATCAAGTGAGTATTTAACAATCAATTAAAAATTAAATTATTCTAGCAATACTAGACTTTTACTGGGCTTTGTATACAAATACATATAAATAAGAATCTACTCATTTCTAGTGGTGGCTATGTCTCTAATCCATCAGTTTTGGAATAAAAATCAAGGAGTTGTCACTGTCTTGTGCAGAGAGGCAGCTGAGATACAGGTGCACAAGTCCGTGAACAAGAATCTTTCAGAGATCATATTTAAGAATTTTTTTTTAAAATGGTGATTAGAATATCTTTTTTCACTACTTTTAGACTCTGGGCAAAACATTTAATAGTTGCAATAATTATGTTACCTTTTATCATAGCCAAATGCCAAGTGATTAATAAGAACACGGGCTTTCAGCAGGAGAGCCTCAGATTTACTGGTAAACTAAATGAATCAGAAACCAAAATACACATTATATTCTTCCATCATGGAAATATTACATTATGTCATCTGCATAGGAGCCTGGATAGTTCCTGACCTCAATACATTTGGTATACAGTCAATGAATTTACCAAATTAAAAATCTCACCCTCCCTTTCCAAAATATGCATGTATTTCATTCAAGAATATTAAATTAAATATAAAGGTTAAATCATAAAGTATAAAGGTTAAAGAATAAATTTTAAAATACTGACTCACAACCTTTGAAGTATGTACATTAAAAGACAATTTTTTTTCCCCAAGACTAATGAACTACAAAGATTTTTAACTACGTTAAAAATAACACAGAATACCATAAATACTTAGAAATTTTATGAATAACTAAAATTGTTCACACATCATAAAAGCATCTTTATAATGGTTGAACCAGCACATATTTATTAGAAAGCAGTTCCCAGAATATCTTCTCAAACAGCATCCTTATTCCTAAGGGCTTTTGTATCCTAACAGATTCATGGATTTGAGAAAGCAATCAGATCCCTCCTCTGAGAAATGAACTTTCTCCCACTCATTTCAGTGGGCATCAGGATTTAGCAGCCAGAGGGTTTTAGGTTCCTAGTTCTACATTTTTAATTACATTAATGCTTAAATACTTGTTTAAAAAAATGTAAATCTTGACAACTGATTCTCAGTTAACAAAAGTTGAATTAATTTGTCAAAGTACAAAGCTGTACAATTTTACATGGGTGCAAAAGGACATGCTGCAATTGTAACAATTTGAAGCAAACATAAGTTGTTTGGTAAACAAAATTATGTAATAAATAATATTTAATACTGGTTAAATGATGACTGATACAATTAGAACCATCTTCTGATGTAGAGAGCACCCAAGAGGCAGCTTTTTTGGATTGCAAACCTCAGCATGCATATTACTGCCTTTACTCAGGAGATGATCTGCCAAACTCAAAATCAATTTATGCACCCACATAAATACTTCATTGTCCTCATGGTTAGCAGTTTCTACTCATTACTGTAAAAAAATTCCTGCCTTTACTCTTCAACACTGAGAGTGTGGTATGCTTAAACTGCCATGAAGACAACCCTTGGTCTAAGTTTTAAATCTGCTGAAGCCAGGTCACTAGATAAAAGTTCATGCTTCAATCAAAACAGAGTTTTCTTTAATTTTAGCTAGGGTAATTTCTTTTTCCCACCTGCACCTGCACCAAAAAAATTTTGCCAGGAATGCAGTAAACTTAATATGGGAACCGAGTTGTCTAACAGGTAACTCTTTTCATTTAGTTTTTGCTGACACTGAGAATTGTGTTGTTTATTCATAAAGTATATCAATCCATCTCCTGAGAACACCTGCAACCTGTCTGATAGATTAGCTCACAAGGAAAGTTAGTGTAAACCTGATAAAATCCTGTTTTCTTTAGGAGTTTTATTTTTTTATTCCTTAAATGTTGTTTTGTAACACAACTATTGCTCATCTTCTCTATCTTTAGTTAGAAAGTGAATATACACACCACTAATGATGCTCCATAATAATGTGAAACAAATCGAAGTGTCTTGCTTATTATTTTCCTCATTTCAGAGTCAAACTCCTGAAAAAGTTGATATTGGAACATATACATAAGAAACAAAACCCAAAATATTGCAGAGAGAACTTTTCATTTTTTGTATAAACTGCAATGCACTTAGGCTATATTATATGAGGCTTTCAGCTGTCAGCATAATTATATCTTAAGACAGAATCAGTAACAGCCTACTCTGAAAAGAAATGTCACAATTTCCTTTTGTTCTTTTTTACAGAAGGAGCCTAATTCAGGCAATATGTTAGCCCAGAAAAAGTTTCATAAGTAGGAATGTGTATTTAGTTTTTAATTAATTTGTTTCATTTTATTAAAAATTTTTAGAAGTAGAAATACTACCTACTAGAATAAGGATTTTTTTCTTTTTGTGGAAATACTTCACCTTCAGTAAACCTTTGAGTACATGCTCTCTAAATTCTAATACCTGCAAGATTCAAAAGGTGCATAAAACCACCTTTTCATCAATCTTTCTTTAGACTAATATAATACAGATAGCCTTCCCTGGATAAAGTTGGAGAAAACCTGGTCCCAGTGAAGACTGCAAGAGTCTGTCCATAGATCCCAAAGGAACTAGGCTGTTATTCTGTGCTTATTACGTGACAATCACTGATTATTAAAGGGTCATGGCTCAACATAAAGTCTCAGTATGAAGAAGGCACAGTAATTTATTAATAACATATTAAGTAACTTACAGTCAGTCAAGTATCAATGTACTACGTAGTCATCCAGAGAAGCACAGGCTGTCAGCACGAAGCTAAAAATCAAACTTTCTGTTTCTACTTCCCCGTGACCCAGTGCTGCTTGAAAACTGGGCATGCATTTATTTGGATTTTTAACGTCCTTGCCTCTAAAAATTTCAGAGGTACTTCCAGACTGAAATGATAGTTTACTGCTCCCGCTGCCGCAATTTTTAGAAAATCTGACCAGCTGAAAGGAGAGATGCCCCTCTTTCACTGCCATAAACTTACAGCTCCTGTCAGAAGGAGGTATGGAAGTGGATTTCTCTCATTATATAATGAATTCATAAACATAACATTTTCTTGCTTTCCTCTACGGTCTGCAGCAACTTATATATCCAAGTGTATCTCAAAAATTATCAGTTTAGGAGTATTTTGTGAAGGAATGACAGTGTGCCTTCTATAATGCTGTTGGATGGAAAGATTTTTTTTTTTGTGGTAGAAGGCTGATGGGCTGTACTTCTGTTCAAATGGCTACAGTTATATTATGAAATTTTAGAACATAGGATCTTTACCAGAAACTTTTAATTATTAAAACACTATTAATCATTACTTACATGAAAAACATCATATTTGCTTCCAATGATTACCAAGGGTATTGGAAAAGGGTCAATCAACTCATAATCCTACCAAATAGATAAATGACAGTTAAGCAGTGAAAACAAACTGTAGAAGGTTCCAGCTGTTAAAACATCTGAAAGGGGTTAAAGTTGATTCACAGAAGACAACTCTGTTTTTTCAAAAACTTAAGTTAGATGAATAAACTTTAATGCAATATCCACATACCATATTCTACAATTTTCTCATTTTCTTCATAAATGGTGAGGAAATCAATTCCTCTGAGCAGTGAGAATTCTTCCTGGTGTGCAACACTTCTTACAATATATACTACATAGCTCCAACATTAGATGGGAAGTGAAGAAAGGAAAAATCCCATATACTCACAGAACAATTGCCAGATTGGATTAGTAGAACTGGCTTTTTGACGTGCTCCTCTCTCCTTGCATCACATCCAAAATAATACAGATTAAAGCTCAAGAAAATTAAGCTGAATTATTTGCTTGTCTCACATATTTGTCCTCCCCACATCACATTTTCCAAACTCCTAAATAATATTTTATGTGACTTTCAAATGTTTGACATCAGCAGAAAAGGGAAACGTCACTTAACAACCACAAAAAAGCAAATCAACACCAACAGACAAAACCAGTTCTGGGAACGCAGACTTAATTGTTAAATAGTTAACTTCCCATAAATGTTTTAATGAGTAGATTGCAAGAACTCTGAAGTTATCTGGAAGGTTTTCCACTAGTCAATGTGAAATAAGACAACTCCATTATGTTCATACAATTATTTAGTCAAGCTGCTTTGGTTGCAGTAGAGTGCAAAAGAGATGCGTTTTAGCAGAGGCAGATCTAACTGATCCCTTCTAAAACTCGTTATTTCACACACAGGTTAAATGGCGGTCAATATACTAGCATAAAAGCTATACTGAAGAAGCACATTCTAAAAATCTTCTACTTTGTAAGGAAAAATAATACCTTCACTCGTACACTGCCAAGGCAAAAGTTTTGAGCAAAAGTATCACAACTTAAAACTGGGTGCATAGAATACAGAGCTGAAAAAATTAATTTGGGAGAACATCAGAAACATAAAAAAAGGTTATTAAGGTCTGTATGCCAGTTGACTATGGAATTATTTTTTGACTATGGGCTACATTGGGTGCCTCCAGTCTTCTTAAACAAGGTCTGCAATTGATACACTTTATCATCAAAGTCAAAAATTCTTTATCCAGGCCAACAAAATACAACTAATCCTCAAAAAAAGCCTCTAAGAACCCCATCAATTCCTGTTTATGATAAAAAAAAATGCTTAGCTATAAAAAAGGCAAATAAAAATATCCATAAACCATTATTTACTTCGTCTGTAATAGATGATATTCCCTCCCACAAAACTGACATGATTTTTTTCTTGAACAATGATGAAAGCAAAAAAGAGAACTAGGGAGCAACAAAACATTTTGTTTGCATCCTTCCTGGTTTTGATAATGAAGGCTGAATAGAAATTCTAGTTTAGAAGGTACAATTGTGTTCCCTGCATAGCAAGTGTAACAAGCCTTCTCTTAACAATTACTGGCATCGCTCTTCTTACTTATCAAAAAAAAAGCTTACAGTTTTCTGATAGGTGAATCCCTATATGTAAACTTGACACTGCAGCGACAATTTTATTGCCAAGTGTTCTTGTAAGCATTTTCTTTTTGTGAACTACCTTCTCTATAAGTAAAAAAGAAAATCATATTTCAGCAGATCTCAAACATCATTTTCTAAATCTACTGAGTGTTGCATATGTTGCTTTCTCAAAAATGTTACGTTACTTTTAATTTTTTGAGCTGTATAAGCATTTGCTATATTGCAGCACTTTAGAGAAGTTACAGTAACCAGATTTATGTGCCAAGTCTTTGAACTGTTGAATACTTATTTGCGCATTATATACACATAACATTTGCAGAGGTTTAATGCACACTGATTTTCATTTCTATTGCGCATAATCAAGTTTAGCTTTTCCAGAGATTTAGTTAGCAATTATGTTTAAAGGACTGATGTTAACATTTCTGAAACTTTATAATTTAATTAGTTGTCAGATTATCAAAAGGCATTGAGTTTGTGATAGACATTTAAATAAATGCAAAGTATATAGTCATGTTGATGGCTGTTATAACTATATTCTTTGCTTAAATTTGTACCTTCAGCTAGTCTCTTGCTAGATGACTTTTGTACATTCTAGTTTTCATCTTCATTTTAAAAAGATGAGGGGGAAAAAAAGCAAACTGCTACTCTAAAACTATTTCTTTTGATTGGTGTAACATGCCATAACAATCACATTAGATATCTAACAAAAAGATATAAGGAACCTTCTTTCCTTGTTTCTGCTCTTATTGAATTTTTATTAAATTGCTATAATTTTCCAGTGAACAGGTTCATCTACATCAAATGGATTTTCAGTCATGCAGAAAAATCTAAAAGAGTTGTTTATGATTTTCAAAAGCATTATCTTTAACTGTATAAAAGCCTGTGACACCTGGAGAAAATATTAGACCTAACTTACTGGATGATCCCTCTGCAGATTGTTCCATATCCTCTGTTTAATTTCAGTAGCTACTTCGGGATTTGTCTTTTCTAGTCTGGTTAAAATTTTGTTCACGTGGTTTCTGGTGACCTGCAGAAGTTTCTCCATAGTAGTCCAGAGTTCATTAGGTTTGGACAGATCCAATACAAGAACTACAGAAAATGACCTATTAAAAAGGCATTATTTGGTCAGATCTTTAGCACATGAGGCAATTAACATTTTCATATACAACCATACTTGCACCAGTAGTACAAATGCCAAAAGCAACAAACACTGAAAATATAAATGCTAAGTATTTATTGTGAAGCAAAGGAAGGTGGTTTTTAAGGACACTCTGAGCTCTGAAAAGACCTTCTCCTTGTCTCTTATTCAAAACTATTACTTTGGCAAATTTTCCATAAGAGGTTTTTGGGGGGACTGTATATATCAAACTTTCTTTCTGGAGACTGTGTTTCAAAACAGTAAAATAAGCAACTATCCTGAACCCATTTAGCTCCTTCCTGAATGACTGGGCACTTCTACTATCACGTATCCCTGCCATTTCTTAACTCTACAAACCCATCTGAAGTAATGTTAGCAAATGGTTAGGATCTCTTCTAACTATTAATGTATCCAAAAGTTCCATGTGTTTATTATTATATTGTAATATGAAATGGAAAAAAAACTGGTCAAGGGCAATATTCTGTGCCACGGATTGTGCCAATTAGTTGGAACCTCAAATGGGTGTATGAGAAAGTCTTCTAAAGGATAAGTGGAAGAAGTCACAGTATTCAAGATATTCTTAGCAATTACGAGGCTTTTAAAGGATGAATTATGATGAGAAATGTTTTACATACTAACTCCTCTGCTTCCAAAACCCTGCCTCCCAAAACTCTAACTGCATTAAAGTGCAACTATAAAGAACAACATCATAAATGCAGCCATTTGAACAGATGCATCATCCTTTCAAATTCCATCTTGAATCAAAAAAGGGGACTCCAGACCAGAGAGATATTAGAAAGACAACAAGGCAGAGTGGATGTCCAACTTTGCTCTAAAATGCTGGGGGGGAAAAAAAAAATCTGGTGAAAAGTCTCTTAGTGAAACTGGATATACTTTTAAATAAGCAAATTGCTTGACTACAGTCAGATAAGAAAAATGGGGAAAAGCATAAATTTCACTGAGCAAAAATATACTAAGTTTATTCTGTATTTCTTGTTCTCTCTACTTAAGGCAAACCTATTTCCTCCATATTAATGCTTTCTCTTGCTGCTGGAGACTGCCAAGAACTTGGCTTATTAGGGGAAAACCATGAAAAGGAAGGTCAAAGCCAAGTATCAGTGGTGTTACAATAATTTTTGGAAAAAAAAACATGTGTTCTATGTTACATTTTGAAAGTTTTACATAATAAAAGGTCTGGAGATCTCCTTGTGTTGGAAGAAAGCTGAAATTAACTTTGGTATTATATTATTATTCACTTACCTTATATTATTGCTAGTGATTGGTATTCGAATCAGTTCTAGCAATGATGTTCCACCGCCTAGTTCCCAAAAATGAGTTATATCATGAAATGGTAAAAGAAACTCTTTTACATGTACTTCCATGAAACACCAAGAGAAGATCAAGAGAAGATCTTTATCTGATAAATTGGCTTTTCATGCAAGCGACTCAGAACAAAAACATATTGAACTTCACTAGTATTTTCTGAAAAACAAAACCAAATAAGAACTCCCCATGTTAAAGATGCAGCTCTTACAAAAGACTCCTGGCATGCCTATGACTGTCTTGATAAAAAGCAAAAACATCAGGAAGCACTATTAAACAACAAAAAATCAGGTTCTCTTCCCTTTTTTTTTGTTCATTGCAGCTCATGACTACTGCTTTTTCACAATTTTACAACTGGAAAAGTGATGAATCATCTACCTTTATGTTTAGTTTCTGGGAAAAGTTTAAAATTATTTTTATTTTTCAGAGTCAGATTTTACACTCCCTGCTTCAGTAACAGAAACAGCTACTACCTGCAGCAATAGTTATTGCTGCTGGGTAGCATTCTGCTGTGGTGGATGGGTTCAATATATCTGTTAACATAACAAGAACATAGTAATATGGACACATAACCAAAAATGTAATTATCACTTAACATTCTCTAAGGTGACCACTTCTTTCATAATACTGGCTGTATAGTCAGCTTGTACTCATTTTGCATTTTAAAGACAGAGCAAATGCATTACAATGGCAAAATAAAAGCACTCAAATACTACAAACAAGGTAGTTTCATAGATTAATCTAATTGCTTTGTGTTATACTTTGGCCTCTGATCTACTGTGTTTCAGTGAGAAGGAAAAAATAACTACAGATTAAAATACAAAATCAAGCTAGCTATTTTAAACTTAAGTAAGTTTCATTAACTTTGCTAAGCTATTTTAATTATATTTAAAACCTTTTTGTTTCACAAGCAGTAAGCCCTTAAGACTCTTATGAATAGAAGTAAAACTTACAAATTATTTTTATACATGTGTGTATCCATAAAGAGATGGTAAACTACAGTTTCTGGATACTCACTGCATTGTGCCTCCTTGCCCTTCTTCCAAAAGTATATTCCAAGGCTAATGTTGGCTTTGGGATCTCTTCCCTATGCAAGGAAAAATAACTTTACTTTATCAAGGTCCTTAAAATAAAGTTAACTCTACAGTTACCAGATTATATTTATCAGTCAGTTCAGAATTTGGCTTAGGAGCAGCAGCACAGAAGTACTTTAAGACAGAATCACAGAAT
>WAAB01014242.1:8502-21741 GCA_013389865.1 Piaya cayana | reverse complement strand
TTTCCCTTCTGATACTGGAGGGGGTGGGAGGGAGGGAGGGGCTGCAGGCTGTGAGGTTTGAGCATTCGTCAGAGGGGTCGGATCCAAACCATTACAGTTTTTTGGTGCTGTGACCCAGATAAAAAACATTACAATTAGGTGTAAAAAAGCAACGTTACCAGTAGACGTGTCCCAGTAAGGAGAGCGTAAAGCACGCAGAGTCACCAAACTCCATAACAATGTCATCGTGGCTTTTCTGCTTATTCAACACTCCACCAGATAAGATCTGCTCTCCTTCTGCAAGCCTTTTTAAAAAACAAGAGGTTTAAAGGGGTTACAAGGCTCACAGTATTGGGAGTCCAGTCCTGCTGCAAACAAAAAAAACAGAAATCCACTGTCAGTGCCCACAAGTTTCAAACTACACACAAGCTAGTTCCCGCAGACGAATTTTAAATAAAAGCTGGATTCCTCTAGCAACACGGAGGGACGCAGCGCTCCGAAGCCAAACTTTTCTACTGAGGGGAAGGAAAAGAAAACAGACCCCAAATCCCACACCACTCCAAAACTACAGACACTAAATACAACATAACTTCTCCGGAAGCACCTAATCTTGGGTAGAATATGAAATGGAGGACCAGAAATCTTCTAGACAGTTGTTTTTCAAAGGCATTTTACCTAGTAATGAGTTAAGACAGGGCTTAGCTTGGCTTTGTTTCTCCATCAAGAACTACAATCTGTAAGGCTCTGCGCACTCAGTTATGATTCAGAATTGGGATATGGCACAGACCTGGGATGTGAAGGCCTTGCTTGCTCACGAGAGAGGCTCAAAAGGAGAGCAAAGGCTCGGTTTGCATCTACTACACCTGCAGCGAGCGGCACCACTCACATGGAACGGGCCACTCACTGCTAGGAAAGAAAATGCCTCGATACAGCTTCTGGGGGATGGGAGGCATTCTTCTGGTATTTAAGACCGGCACTGACATAAACGAATCACCTCTCTTGCCTCCACTTGAAATCACAGTTGTGGGTAGATGCTTCTATCAGTACAGACCATTCCCACAAGAAAATGAGGTGCATCTACATAAATGAGCTCATGTAACTAACAGCAGCAGCGACAACTGCATTAAACAAATTCTAAAGAGGATGATTAATAAATGCCACCTATCAAACTGAAATTGGTTTAGAAACTGATGTATCGTATGCACACACCAGACATGGTAAAAGCAAAGGAGGGAACAATCAGCTTCAAATTTATTCATAGAATCATATAGAATCATAGAATCACCAGGTTGGAAGAGACCCATCGGATCATCGAGTCCAACCGTTCCTATCAAACACTAAACCATGTCCTTAAGGACCTTGTCTACCCATGCCTTAAACACCTCCAGGGAAGGCGAATCAACCTGCTCCCTGGGCAGCCTATTCCNCAAGACATCCTCACTCTTTAAAGATGCCAAAAGACCTGCCTACTAAAGAGAGTAAAGGCTACAGAGCATCCCTGCTGCTTCTGGAGAGGCCTGAACTTTGGTTACATTGTGAGCAGGATCACAAATCCTGCAAAATAATCACACCACATTATGTAAAACTCCAAACACCACACTGCCTGTTCTGAGGAAACTGAATTTTTTTTTGGTCGGAAGAGGGCCACTTAAAACAAATAAAAACAGAAAAAAAAGCTACAACACATAATCACAAGTTGTTTTGACATTTAAGGTTTTGACAGTCAGAAACTGATTCCTACATTTAAGAACAGCTTACGTAGAAGTGAAATGCCCTCACCAAAACCTCTCAGGGCATTAGGGCCTACAGCTTAATCAATTTGATTATATATAATACATAAAGGTATGATAATATAATACATATAAAATAATATAATCTATATAATTTCATTATATACTCTCACTATTAGACTCCAGAAAACCAGTGGGATACTTTGACGCTACTATGTTCCTGTCAAGGTTAATATCGATGTTGAATACAGCATTCGTGGATGTGGATTCAAGGTGGTTTTGCGATGGGTTTTGAAAACCAGATTTCCATCTACATCTTTTCTCTCAGCAACCCACTAGCAACAACCAGGTAAGACGAGGAAGCTCCCTGTTTGAGGGAAGCGGCCTGTCTATTAAATTCATACTGGTAACACTTAATGAAATTAAGCAAAGTATCAGAGAAACAAAACAAGCACTTCCCAGAAGGGGAATCTGAGTTCTCAGCAATCCTTTCCTCCCCTGCACAGCTTGGACAGCTTTAACCCATAGCGCAGAAACCTCTAAATGTTTGTTAGGTCCGTATCTGAAAGCAAAATGAACTGAGCTTACATAACCTTCAGAGCTGAAGGACCAATGAATTACTAGTTTATGCGATAAGAAAGCTTTCAAAGAAACCCAACCAAAACCATCACGTTTGTCACCTTGGACCGAAGGAGAACCATTTACTTACTTGCTGAGGTCAACACAACATTTTGCAAGCAGGTATTTGCACTGTGGGGTGGTACAGCTGTGCCCCTTGAGGAGCCTGTAGGCCTTATAGGCCTTTCCTGAGCGGTAGTAACACGTCGCCAGTAAGAACAGTGCTTCTTCTGAATGTACTAAAAAACAGATAGAAAAAAAAAATCAGTTGGTTGTGTACCGGTTTGATACAAGGAATTTACAGACAGGGAATAAGAACCAGCTAGGAACAAGACGCAAGCAAAGCAGTTTTGGTATTACAGAAATCCATGACTGAATCAAGTGCTTTTCTTTATTCACAAGCACTAAATTCCATAAGCTCTATCTTCAAAGGCCTTAGTGGAGCAGATTTTCTGATTTTTCTGATATTAAAGTCAGTCACCTTTACCCCAACATTAGGTCTTGTCCTTTCTACTGCCTACACTCATTTTATTGGGAACGCAGCTTAGCGCGACCATTCAGATGCTTTATTTTATATTGTGAAGTAGCGATAGGGACACGCTCCACTACAGATCATCTTCGCAAGTTTCTAAATTCTGAATGAATTAGCCAAGCTTCAGGAAAACACATCACTATCTAATGAGAAAACAAGAGTAACCCAGATAGAAACATTTCTCTATGGCAGAAACGGGAAGCAATTAATTATCATCCCTCCTTCCACAGCAGAGATGAAATATGTACCACACCGAGAACATTCTGTGCAAAGAGCCTGGCTTGACACACAGATTTAAGGCTGGGATCAGGCCTGCCAATTGCAATTGTGGTTACAGCATAAAGGACAGAGCTAACCCCTGAAGTAACGTTAAAGGCCTCACTGTAAGGTTATCAGCTGAATCTTTAAACGCCAGGGAACACGCTTTTGTGAGGCAACGGTGAGCACTACCGTGCTGTGGTATTAATTCAAGCATTAAGCTATGATGGCGTGAAATATCTGTATCATAGAATCATAGAACAACCAGGTTGGAAAAGACCCACTGGATCATCGAGTCCAACCATTCCCATCAATCACTAACCCATGTCCNGAGGTCTCCCCTCAGCCTCCTCTTCTCCACCATAAACACCCCCAGCTCTCTCAGATGCTCCTCTTCTTCTCCAGCCCCTTCACCAGCCTTGTTGCTCTTCTCTGGACTCACTCCAGAGCCTCAACATCCTTCTTGTGCTGAGGGGCCCACAACTGACCCCAGGATTCGAGAAGCGGTCTCACCAGGGCTGAGTCCAGAGGGAGAAGAACCTCCCTGGACCTGCTGGTCTTAATTTGACTTAATTTTGCTGGGTTTTAAGCAAAAAGAGGAATACGCTCACAGATTACGTCCAGTCTTACTTTGTCTTTCTATTTCCCCAAGCATTACACTCGGATCACCCTTACGCAATGATGTATTTTTAAAAACCAAAGAAAGCTGCCTATAAAAAGACAGGCAACTTAAATTTCCAAACAACAAAGGAACCCACATTAATTTACACTTTTCAGAACACACACTACCATGCAAATTGAATTCGGCATTAAAAGAAACAATTCTGATGTCTGTTCAGCTGCCTACGTGGAACGCGTCAGAAAAATCAGTATGAGCATTGCACAAAAGAACTCTTTGGGTTTCCTGATCAAATCCTTCGCTACATTGAAAACTGAATATTTTAGGTTTGTGCCATCACCAAAAGCAAAGAGCGACAATGGAAATTCACATTGTAATTCATATTATAAACTCAAGTTGCTCAGCGTGAGAAATTACATTACATGTCGGCATAAGAGTTGAGTTGGGGGTTTTTTTTCCACATTCACGATTAGGAGACAACACCTTTCAAAGCAGAGAAAGAAACTGAGGAAAGAGAAGTAGAGAAGAACAAAAACCTTATCTGAGGTCATGGAGAAAAAGATTAAGAAAGACGATGGACTAGAACACAAGAAGAAATTGGTCTTTGAAGGACTGAGGGAAAGTAGAGATAAGGGTTACTGCTGCCTGCTCAGTATCGGAGCCAGCCAGGATCTGACAGCATTACAAGGAAGCGATAATTTAACAAGAATTCAACAGAAGACACCTATTCAGCGTGTTCCGATTCTCACTGTCTCAGTTTCACTACATTATCATCATCAGAAGATTATCTTTTTTCAGTTAACACACCAGACAGCACATATGAATGGCACTAATAGCAAAGTCAGCTTTCAATATCAAGACAATTTGAAGAACTTGTGTTCTGCATCGATCCCCAAGCGCCCTTGCTTAATCTTATTTAAAAAAAAATAATCTCGCATGATACCACACAACAGATCACTAAGCATTGTAAACACACAACTCCGAGTTTAACTTTTTGTTTAAGGAGGTTTTACTGTAAAACAACATCATTGTAGTTGCATAATTGCATATTCCAACCTAATTAGGATGCGTTCACAGAATCACCGGGTTGGAAGAGACCCATCGGATCGTCGAGTCCAACCATTCCCATCAATCACTAACCCACAACCACCTCTCAGGGAGTTGCAGAGAGCAATGAGCTCTCCCCTCAGCCTCCTCTTCTCCAGGATAAACACCCCCAGCTCTCTCAGACGCTCCTCTTCTTCTCCAGCCACTTCCCCACCCTTGTTGCTCTTCTCTGGACTCGCTCCAGAGCCTCAACACCCTTCTTGTGGGGAGGGGCCCACAACCGACCCCAGGATTCAAGAAGCAGTCTCACCAGTGCCGAGTACAGAGGGAGAAGAACCTCCCTGGACCTGTAACTTCATTACCACAACAACAGGAGTAAAAGAAAGCAGGGCCAGAGGCTCAAAAATTCCAAAATTAAAATTGAAAAAGGAAAAAAAAAAAAAAGCATAAACTTTATATTTGCAAAGTACATACCTTCCGCGTATAATCGTTCGGCAAGGAACACTGCATCGCGGTAAGCGTAGTGGTTAAGTGCTTGCCATATAGCAGCCTGCAAGACAAGAAAGCGTTCTAAGTTTAGAGAGAAGCTTTAAAAAATGCAAAACTCGTTAGCTCTCACTGTCAAAAGGCAAAGTTTTATTGTTTTACTATAGTCATAAGGGAAACAGAGAAGGATAAGCACGCAGGCCGAGTTTCAGTTGTTTCAACTATGAGTAGAGAGACTCAAAAAAACACTTAGTACTGAAGTCATGAACCACTCTTAATGTTTCTCACTGGTTTCCACACGCAGCTACCTGTAAACCCCAGCCCACACGCATTGAAAGAACAGCAAGTGCTTCCACTCCTTAACAAATATTATTAGCCTGATGCAAAACTGCACGTGAGTAACTGTGCAATGTCCCCAAAGAACGGCACATTAAATAGAGGTAAGAACACAGCTCCCAACTGTTACCACCATATTCCATTTAGCTCTTAGCTGTGTCCTAGGAGGAGCAGAGGAAGAGAAAAAGTTAGGGTGTCCAATCCATTTTAGTGGTGTTATCTAAACTATCTTATCTTCAGATATTAAAAACAAAACCCAACAGGACCAGAAACCACATCAGAGTGTGATGGTGTCAATATAAGATTGCTGTAAAGTATGTTAGGCAGACAGCATTTTCACTGAAGAGATATTGGTGTGTTTTTAGGAGCAAAGATGGAGTTAATCCACTGCTTTTTGTTGTGATGTTTTGTTTGGGTCTTCGCTCACCAGCCAGTTCCTTTCTGGTACTAATTAGGCTTATGAGGTATCACACAAGAATGAATGCAATACAAATTGGCCTCTTCGCCCAGGGGACAGAGGACAGGACGAGAGGGAATGGCCTCAAGGTCTGCCGGGGGGGGGTCAGGCTGGACATTAGGAAACAATTTTTCATGGAAAGGGTCACTGGGCATTGGAACAGGCTGCCCAGGGAGGGGGTTGAGACCCCTTCCCTGGAGGGGTTTAAGGGACAGGTGGATGAGGCGCTGAGGAACATGGTTTAGTGATTGATGGGAATGGTTGGACTCGATGATCCGGTGGGTCTTTTCCAACCTGGTGATTCTATGATTCTAAATGAGATGGACAAACTGACACCCACAGAGATACCTGAAGACAACCTAAGTCTCCATTTTGCTCCTATGCCCATACTTGATCCCAGACCTGCTGCCTAAGGCTGTTATCTTGCTTTCCAGGAACACCAAACTCCAGTCTGGGGTCAATGTTTCAGCAGACTGGAAGGACGGCACCTCTCCAGTGAAAGGTAAATCAAATGTAAATAGAGGGGTACACACCACGTACACAACTACTCGCACGCTGCTGTCAACATCAGCTGAGCTAAAAGCAAGAGCTGCCCAGCAAGAGAACAGGGCTGGGGTACGCGGCTTTCACAACACACACTACCCGGCCAGTTTTCTTCAGAGCAGGTTAAAAAAAAAACTTGATTATCTGTAAAAGAGGGGTGGGGTGGTAAAAAGAATCATGTTTTAAGATCTACCCAGTCTTTCCTTTCTAGCTATTGAAAGCAGTGGTGAGGATGCTTATTGGGGTTTGCGTTTGGGGGTTAGCAGGGCTGGCGTCAGGGTGGCAGCTCCTTCCCATCCAGCAGTTCTGCTCAAGTCCCAGAGCAGTTTCCCGTGAGCTGCAAACAGCCATTTTGCAGTAGTTTTGGTATTGCTGATCCAACAAGATCTGAATCTATAAATTCCAAGGTTCTGCAGTCTATTATTTCTCTAATATCCACCAGCAACAGAAGACACACAGAATCTGCTTCTGCTACCGTATCAGACGCTTCAAATTAAAAAGAAATATCCCCGAGCTAAAGAAATGGCACCGTGTGACGCTGCTCCAGGAGGAAAGGAAAGCACCAACGTAATCTAAAAAAAATAAATTCAGAGCTGCATGTACCATATGCTGGTACTTCCAACACAAACTTGACAAACTCCGGGTGTAAAAATGTGCCTACACAGTCTTCACGACTAGCACACACCAGAGTTTCCAATCGCTACATAGAATATGACACACACAATCTCTGCAGAGATACTATTTCCTTCTATCAGTAGGTCCCAAAAATATACTTAGTCAACAGGTCCCTCGAAGCTCGTGGGAAAATATCCAAACCCAAATTCTCTTGGTTTGATTGTTATAATACAAACACCTTGTTATTTCTCTCCGGCTGTATTCCACATGCCAGATAACTTTAGCCGCAGAACGTGCTTGAAGTGATCACTCCCCTTTTGCCTTGAGAAGCTCCAAGGCCATACAGACAGCGGCACAAAAAAACGTGAGGCAGAAGGACGTTAAAATCTTTTTGGACTAATCCCAAGTTAGTGCAGTCTAAGGTCTTTTTGTCCTGCTCTCATGTCCTCTCTTCATTTACCAAGTCACAAATGACGTCTAGATGCATCTATCCAAGTTGTGCCACCCTCAGGTTACCAATACTGCCCTTACTGAGACACAATGCAGCACGGTGACAAAAAAAAAAAGGAGAGGTGGTAAAATCGATGTTATTTGACTTCTCAAACCACAGAACTTGCCAGAAACAATCTTGTCAAAGGTTGAGAGGGGACGCAAAGGATTTTTGGCAATATCACATCCACGTTATAGAAGTTACACTACAGACTGGCTGAAATAACAGGCATCGTAGAGTTCCAGCGAAAGCAAGAAGTCAGTATGTTGTGTTCTGCTAGGTGGTAACGGTCACTTTGCTATCCACGAGGTGCAAGGTGGAATCGATGCTGAAGGCTGGATCCTTGCAGACACAGTCCCAAAAGAGCAGCAGAGAAAAAGGAAGGTGGCAGGGACTCAGCTCTGCCTCTGCAGTAATAATTTCCTATGAGAACAGATGTCTGAACTACCACTGTGTCTCAGACTAATGAAAAAGATTTCTTGTGCAGCTCCTAGGAAGCAAGTTTTGGACAAGAACATCAATCTCTTTATAGAGCAGAAGCTCAGGGTACCTACACGGCATTAGTGGCACACAACAGCTGCTGAACCACGCCAGAAGAGTCGTCTGGAGCTGAAAACTTCGGGGACATTTAGCCAATAAGAACTATTTCATTCTGAAAGACTTCGGAGCAGGACAAAACACTACAAGCACAACTACAATCAAAACGCAGCATTAGTCTCCTCCCTAGAGCAGTTATGAAACTTTACATGGAACCTGTTAACAGAAACCCAAAGCAGCGGCCTGCTGCGATACTTTGATTGCAATGTCTCTTCTCCACGCTACGATCATAGACACAAGAGCAGCATGGTGTTCCCAAGTTTTATTTGGCTTCCAGACAAGATGAACCTCCAGGTCCCAGCCACTCACTTGAAATCTGGGTTAATTTGTAAGCGCAAAGTGAACGAGGAATTCCAAAGCTACCCCACCAGCCACAGCTCTGCAGCAAAGCATCCTCAGAGGGACGAGCAAGAAAATAAAAGCAGATTCAGGCAGGTTGATCTTCTATCCAGAGACTGCTGTGCATTGTCCAAGCGTCCCTACATATCTAGGCCAAAGAGCTCTTAAAAGACAGGTGATCTTTTCTGACAGTTTTGTAGCCTTGGAAATTATGTTCAGTGATTTATGGCTGATTAATTGCTAAGCAGTTTCTAGCATGACTTAAAACTTCTTCAGGGAGGGTAGAGGGGAGGAAACCCTTCTGTGACAAGCTGGGCTGCATATCCTAGTTCTGCAAGCTCTGCCTATCAACTGATCGAACACCGGCACTGCGAGTTCTCAGCCAGGACAGGAGCCTCGGAGGTCAAGCACCGTTCAAGTGAGTCGCAGAAGATGATCGGCTTGAGCACCCAGATTCCGAGACACACGCTCCTTTTGTTTCCCAAGATGTTTTTCAAAAATATTTGGAAGGCATCCAGTCCATTTCTCAGCACACGGGACACAAGGCTTTGTTTGAGCTGGAGAGTTTTAAATTGAGCAGTAAAGTGCAGTAAAGATCTGCTGTCTACGTAAACCCTAGCACGTTCGTCCATCTTGAGGGATTAAAAAGTCAGTTAAAATCTAACCAGAGAACAGGATGCCTCTTGTGCCATTAATTTCATATAATTAAAATCCAATATTCATAAGGCAACAGAGGCGCACCGATTCCATTATTTATCTGTCACGCTTTGCGTATCCCAACTGTAAAAGTGTTCCAGGGAAAGCTACTGCCAAGACTCGCAGACATCTGAAAGGCTGCGACAGAACAGACGAACAGACAAGAAAAATATCTCTGCAATGACAAAAATGAGTAGTGCAACTTTTTCAAACGCGTTCTTCAAAACAAAACAAATCAGAAGACAGAGCTAAGATGGGAACTCAGAAATGCATTTGAGTTCATCCAGACATACAGAACAAACTGGAGACCAGTCACTGGAGCCTTCCCTGCCATTCTAAGCTACAACATGTCCAAGGCCACAACAAACCCTAAATTCATCAGCTGTGCTGCCAGCAAGGAACGGCAGCGCTGCAAACAGCAGCAGTAACACCGAGTAAGGAATTATCTGGCATTTGAAAGCAGAGAGAATCTAAACAGATGTATTCAGCGCAGCAAATCCGCAGCGAGACATCCAAGCTGGTAGGTGCTTGAGAAGGAAGAATGACATTAGAGACATCTTTACCTTTCTGAAAATGGAAATAATTGAGCGTATTTTTATCTAGGAACCCTCAGAATAGCAAATATTTTCCACTCGGTTAGACTAGTTAGCACAGTACCTGAAATGTCGACTATTGTTTCCTGCCATTGCGTCTGCAATGCATCCTTGCTTCCTTTTCTGTTGGAATCCCATGTTTTCCTAGAATACCTGCCTGCTGCAAAACACCAGGCCAGCTCTAAGGGGAGCAACAACAGCCTAACCACAACCAGTGTGGAAGAAGGACCACGTGGTCAAAGAATCATAGAATCACCAGGTTGGAAGAGACTCACCAGATCATCGAGTCCAACCATTCCCATCAGTCACTAACCCATGTCCCTCAGCACCTCGTCCACCCGTCCCTTAAACCCCTCCAGGGAAGATGACTCAACCCCCTCCCTGGGCAGCCTCTGACAGTGCCCAATGACCCTTTTTGTGAAAAGTTCTTTCCTAATGTCAAGCCTGACCCTTCCCTGGTGGAGCTTGAAGCCATTCCCTCTCGTCCTGTCCCTTGGGAGAAGAGCCCAGCTCCCTCCTCTCCACAACCTCCTCTCAGGGACTTGCAGACAGCAATGAGGTCTCCCCTCAGCCTCCTCTTCTCCACGATAAACACCCCCAGCTCTCTCAGCTGTTCCTCATAAGGTCAAAAGCATTTCCAGCACCACATGGACCCTTGTCCTCAGAGTGGAGCATCAGAACAGCAGCATCAAGGACACAGAGTCCTGGTCTCCAAGAGCATCATCACTGTCACCATCTTACAAGGGGCCAAGTCAGCAGCGAGCTCTTCCACAGAAGATATCCTTCTCCTCCAACTTTTTCATTAAAAGTTGGAAGAAAGCAAAAAGCACCAATTGTCACTATGTCCGTTACAGAACACAACCCTGTACGACCATGACACTGTGAGAGGTTCCTTACACATCAAGAACCCTGTGCCATCCTGTTAAGGAACTAATAATAAAACAAAAAATAATGGAAACACAAATAAGAAGATTGGTTAACAGAAGATTACAGAACAGTTGGCATAACGGGCAGACAGGAAAGGTAGAAAGAAGCAGAAAGTCTTAATTTGGTGAATCGTGCCCGTTGGATGGGAACAGGGAGAACAAGAGCAGGAAGCTCATCAGGGTTCAGTGCAGGGAGGCTAAAATATAACAGAAAACAGAAATGGGGGTTCTTTTCTCTCCCAGGTCTTCGATCCATCTGCAGGTACCGACTCCTCGGGAGCAAGGAAGGCCCTTCAACCGCCAGGCCCAGCACCCTGGGAGCAGCTAAACACGAAGGAGCAGCCAAGGCAGGAGGGTGAACGATGGAGAAGGAGCTATCAACAGGTCTCCCAGGAGATCCACGGGGGGAGCGCGAGGGCCTTTCCCGGGGCGGCGGGAGGCCAGAACCCCCCGCGACAAGGCCGGCAGCCCCGGGCCGGGCCCAGAAAGGGCAGAAAGAGAGAGGGAAGCTCGCCCAGGGGCGCGGGGGGCGGAGAGGAGGCACCGCGGAGCCAGGCAGCCCCGCAGCCCCACGGGCTCCCGGCCGGGAGGAGGGCCCCGCGGGCCAGGCCCGCTCCCCTCGGAGGAGGACGAGCCCGGGAGCCGGCCGAGCGGAGCGGGTCCCCCCCACCCCAGGCAAGGGCCCAGCGGCGGGGAGGGCCCCGGGGAACGGGAGGCGCGGCGGGCCGGGCCGCGGGGCCTGGGCCGCCCGGGGGGCCGGTACCTGGACGGGTTCCTGCAGCACCGTCATCCTGCTCTCCTCGGCCTCCTCCTCCTCGCCGAGCCCGGAGCGGGGCGGCTGTGGCCCCGCCTCAGTGCGTGTCCCGGCGGCGGCGCGGCGCGGCGCGGCCCCCGCTCATTTAAACTGCCAGCGACCGTTACCGGGCAGGCGGTGGGGAGGGAGGGAGGCCGGCGGCGCCGAGTCTGCCCGAAGCTGCCGGCGGAAACAGCCGAACCGCCTGCCGGAAATTCCCGAAGCCGCAGCGGAAAGAGCCGAACGCCGACGGAAAGCGGCTGGGAACCCGCCTCGTCAGCGCGGCGGAAGAGGCTCGGCTGGCGGAGAGACCCGAGGGCAGCCGAAGAGACGCGAGCGCGGCCGGAGAGGCCCGAGCGAGGCCGGAGAGACCCGAGCGTGGCCGGAGAGTCCCGAGCGCGGCCGGAAAGTCCCGAGCGCGGCCGGAGAGTCCCGAGCGTCGCCGGAGGGGTACATGGAGGAGCTCTCCGTCCCTCAGAGCACCCTGGTGATGGTGGATGTGGAGCACATGTTGGGGGAGTGGGTGATAGGGATGTGGGGCACAGGGGGTCATGGGGCACATGGGTGATGAGGATGGGGTCCCATGGATGCTGCCCCTCACCTTGCCCTCCCCACAGGTCTTCATGCACTTTGCAAAGGAGCAGAGCGACGAGGACCCCCGGCAGGATGGAGCTCCCAGCCCTGGGATGAGGTGGACGCCGTTCCTGGAGGATGACAGCTACGGGGAGAGCGCTGTCTGAGCGGGGTCACTGCAGCCTGGAGGGGCCGCACAGGGGCGGGATAGCCGGGATTTGGCAGGGGGGGCGGCTCATTTCGAAGCTCGTCTCGGATCCGCTCGGCTTCTGTCGGCTCTGCTCTTCGCTGGGATGCAGGATGGGGCTGGGACACGTTCCCCCCGGTCCCCTGAAACCCCTTGGTCCCTGCCCCGTGTGCCCATGTGCCCTGTGTCCCCTGACAGCCCCATGAGCTCGGTTAGGCTGCGTTCGGCTCGGCTCGGTGTTGGGAGACTCCTATTGAACTGGGACCTGCGGGGAGCGCTCCCATTGACTGAGCGGCGTGTCACTCAAGCTCTGCAGCCAATCAGCGCCGGCAGAGCGGCCCGAGGGGCGGGACTTGCAGCGAGAGCTCCCATTGAATGCGATCTCGGTATGAATGGCGCGGGGGTTCAGTGCTGCCGCGGCGTGGCCACCAGGCGGTACTGCAGCCGGGAGGATGCACAGCCTTTTCCATTCTGTCTGCTTTCTTTTTTAGTTTCTCTGACAGTGTGAGAAACACTCATTCACTGGTAAAATATTAAAAAGGACAAAGCCTTTGAATCAAAGACAATAATATTTTTATTCTACAATTGAATGCCTATCTAAAAAAGCCATGCTGTCTTGCAAATTAGTGAGTATATATACTAGTTTTAAACAGAGATCCATATAAATCTCTCCAAGAACACTCATTTTTTTGGAGTAGTTGACCATGTCCAGAGACTCCCTTCAGGTTATCTACATCTTGCTAGACAACTAAACATCACATCTGGAGATTGTCTGCATGTTATCTCTCATAGAATCACCAGGCTGGAATAGACCCACTGGATCAT